>WURV02193970.1:0-12167 GCA_011762755.2 Epimenia babai | reverse complement strand
AAGTTCATGTGCGAGAGAGCTGCCCTTTTGAATTTGATTCGGATCAAACCGGGCTTAAAAAATTAACGATGAAAATCCTCTGATCAAGGCGGATAAGGTAAATATCAAATATTGTCATTTACAATATATTGTCGATGAAATTCGTTCTATCAGAGCAAATTATTCCGGTATTTCGCGTATTTCTCGGAATAGACGCACACAGTCCTCTGGAGTAACATTATGCCCGCCTCACAATGAATCTTGACATTTCGCCACTGCATTGACTGGCCTGACTATTATAAGATTACGTGGCACCAAAAAGATTAGTATGTGTGTCACGGTGTGACAGGCAGCTTATTATATCGTCCTTATTACATTACTGCTCAATGCATTCAAAAACTGTCGGCTCTCCGGTCGAGACTCATGCTATTCGAGATGAAATCTCATTCCGTCGTGACATATAATCTTTACGGCTGTCAGACTTCTTGGCGCTGACTCGAAGAGACGTCTGATATGTTGCTCCTAAATCAAGTTTTATACAATACTTCGTGCACTAGAAAAATGATTAGAAAGCTATACACTCTAAACGCGAAGGCGATATTTGTGTAAGTGGAACGTCAACAAATCGTGTTATATATCTTGTGAATCGAGCAATAGATCAATTAGATCGGAGTAATGTTATTTTTTACGTATTTACTTAAGACTGTTACGCACCGAAAAACGCAGAACGAAATCCACACCAACTTCTGCTCGACTGATATCTAGAGGAAGCCTCTTTTATAGTTGATACACGAAATACGATTTCTGTGACTATCCCTGAACAATAGCAATACCTTAGACAGGAACACTATACGTACTGCACATGGAATTTTGAAGTATCGAAATGGGGTTTACAGAGCAACCATTAATCATGTGACTTGAGAGACTGGCGGATTTGATAATAAATCGGAATGTGAAATTCGTGACTGGTCATTAGCAAACCGCCACCCTCAGCAGCTGCCGTTCGTTCCTCTTCACGCACATGATATTCTACCTTCTCACGTTATATTGTGACAACCTTCAAGTTATCTTATGGCTCTAAATTTTGGGTAATCTTCTAGCTCTTACCTCTCGCGTTATCTACCAATGTGAACCTCTCGCGTTATCAACCAATGTGAACCTCTCGCGTTATCTACCAATGTGAACCTCTCGCGTTATCTACCAATATGAACCACTCGCGTTATCTACCAATGTGAACCTCTCGCGTTATCTACCAATGTTAACTTCTCGCGTTATCTACCAAGGTTAACCTCTCGCGTTATCTACCAATGTTAACCTCTCGCGTTATCTACCAATGTTAACCTCTCGCGTTATCGACTAATGTTAACCTCTCGCGTAATCTACCAATGTTAACCTCTTGCGTTATCTACTAATGTTAATATCTCGCGTTTTCTACCAATGTTAACCTCTCGCGTTATCTTTTAGCGTTAACTTCTCTCGCTTTAACTTCTGGCGTTTGTCACGTTCTTCCAGCGTTAATTCATCGCTTCATCTGCTCGCGTTATCTTCTAGCGTTAACCCCTCTCGCTCCAGGCATTTCCTTATCACGTTGTCTTCTAGTGTTAACTTATTGCGTTACCATCTAGCGCTAAACTCTCGCGTTATTCACTAAGGTTAACCTCTCGGTTATCTTCTAGCGTTAACCTCTCTCGTTTTAACTTCTGGCGTTCTTCCAGTGTTATTTCATCGCTTAATCTGCTTGGTTGTTTACCTCTGGCGTTATCTTTTAGCATTAACCTCTCTGGTTATATTTTGGCGTAGAGCCCTAGCGTTCATTTCTCACTTTATCTTATAGTGTAAATTTATCTTGTCACTTCTCGTGTGGTCTTCATAGAACGCACTCGAAAGAATGTCAAATGATGCTACAATTGGTGTGAAACAGTCAAATGAGACGCATTCTACTGAGTTATCCCACTTCCGGTTATATAAACCACACCTTTTTAAACTCTGAAATTTATTCTGGTTCATCCTGGATTGCTGTATTAAGAAGCAGATGCTGCAGTGACGAGCGTAGCTCCGTCGTCGTCTTGAATTAAAGCAGTCTTTTTGTAGGATATCGCTAGACAGAAGCGAGTTCTGCGTATACCTCGCTCTTCCACTATAGGCGTACATACATACGTCTTGTACGCACTATCGATTCGTCTTTTGGTAATATCCACTCGGGCCATTGGGCTGAATCTAATATTTATCCACCAACAATTTCGGAATATTACGATCACGGGCGAAAACAGTACTGCACGAAGTTATTGTCGTTTGCTACATCCGGGTTCGATTTCCGCATTATCTGCCCTTAGTTTCGCCGTGCAAACAGCGTAGGTTAGAAGAGAGTCATAAGTGTAGAGGACGCCGCAATGCGCGCCAGTCGACTACGAAAGATCGCCACACGCTCAATTTTAGTTTTCTGCTAAGCGAAAGTGAAGGTACTACGTGCTGAAACGGCAATCGCCATGCTTCTCTTCGTCATTTCACTGTTATTCACGGCTTTTCGGTGAGTAGAAAAATTCGTTTTATAATAAAATTAAATTTATCTCGCCGTTCATAAATTTATTCCCTTGTGATATGAGGATATCGTGCTAAATCTATGCCGGCGTCAAATATTTCCGATTGACGACTTTTTTTCAGGGGATTTTTAGTTATATTTCAGAGTATTTCAGTAGTGTAATACTAGCACATAACAAGCGTATTTTTTAGATCGCTCTGTCTTACTGATTGGTTTGAGCTGTTCGTTATCGTATGAACCAAATGAATCGTAAACTAGCAAAAGCAAACACGTAACTAGCAAGCAAAATAAGGATAAAGGTCGGGAGGTCGGTTCGTGTCCCACTTGAGGGGAAGGTTTTTTCTGTGTATTTCTCTCCAGTTAAGTGAAGAACCTCAATGACTAGGCTACCTCTATTAACGTTTCAAAAGCAGAGGTACATCGTCAAGTGTACTCGATAGACGATAGTGTCAGGCTTTTCTTTTCATATAATGCCGGTGGGGTGTGCCTGTGGTCAACCGCTCACAGTTTATAGTAAACGTTACCTATCAGAACCAATGGTTGATGACTGTTTTATGCAGTGCAGTAGGTACTTGCAGAACAGTGAGTAATTCCATGATTCGTATTATAATTTCGACCAATTGTATCAGAAAGCGTCAACACGATGTTACGGCGGGTCGCCCGTCTTGGGATACCATGCATAGGTCTAAGATGTTCCATATAATACAAAAAAGGGTATCGCTTCGAATTTTACTCATTCGTCATTGCCTAGCAGCCAATGATGACACACGGACATCAACTGGATCCGGAGAAACATGTCGTCTCTGCGATATTTAGGCTAAAGGCATTATCTCCCTTCGTTTTGACAGTTTTTATCATTATTCAAGCAACTAAAGCTTGCTGTAGCATGATAGTTTTCATTGGGAAATTTTTTTAGTGCCTTATTATCCTCTAGTTTATATATGTTTTATAGTTTAATTTCTGAACAATATTTTGTATAATACCCTCCAAGAAGTCCCATCGATTATTTTATTCGATTCTAGTGTATTTCGTAAAGAAAATAGTTTCTACTATAGCTATTGGGCGAAATTTTGTGAAGACAAACGACACACTTGTACATGCATCGTTGAGAAGAGAATTCTTAGGTTCGCCTAGAGCATCACCGTGTCTTAGGTTCGCCTACAGCATCACCGTGTCTTAGGTTCGCCTACAACATCACCGTGTCTTAGGTTCGCCTACAGCATCACCGTGTCTTAGGTTCGCCTACAGCATCACCGTGTCTTAGGTTCGCCTACAGCATCACCGTGTCTTAGGATTTTTCACGCAACTCGCTTGATTTGGGCGAGAGTTTCATGTTCGGAGATTCATAATTATTGACTACATTGCATTGAAGTTCGTTAAGGCGAGTTTTAAGATGTCATAATGAAGCAATAGACATATTTAATATCACTGCCATTAATTACTATTAACGGCAAGAAAACGGTGTCTTTTTATTTGAACGCACAATATGTCATAGTGTCACTTGAGACGCTATATATCACAATATTGTCATAAGCCGCAACATAGCATATACCAAAACATGCCATATATCGCTATATACTGTATACCGCTATATAGTATATACCTCCCTATGCCATATACCTCTATATACCATATACCTCTATACAATATACAGAAAAACAATAACAATAAAACCTTGCCTTCCGATCAATTCTAATGATCGGTCTGGTCTTTTAGCGAGGGTCCGACCGAGTCAAACCTACAACGTTTGTTACATCGCTATTAAATCCACGTCGTAACTCAGTTTGTTGAGAACTGGACCGGTCATTCGGTGATCGTTAGTTTGATCCCTAGACGGAAAAGTCGTTATGTTTATAGCATTACCGGCGGTATCCACCATGTACCAGATACACCCCTATGTTCCATACACCGTAACATATACCAGCAAACTAAACCTCAGATATACCACCATGTATCATACACCGTAATATATACCATCTCACTAAACCTCAGATATACCACCATGTTCCATACACCGTAATATATACCAGCTCACTAAACTTCAGATATACCTCCATGTGTCATATACCGTAATATACACCATCTCACAGCAGACATGCGATTCATTTTCTATGATTTGCCTGAATACATCGGAATTGTATAATAAATGACGCACATCACATGACGAAACCGGAAGTATCGTTTCCTTCAGCAATTCCTAAGAAGGATCTCATCTAATAATACATATCACCGACATCGGCGGGATATTTCTGATCCTTATCCGTGATTGGTGACGCGACAGCTGCTCTCGGGGCTCGGGATATATCATTGCAGTCGGTCATTTCCTCGATTACGCAATTTACCCGACAGGCAAAATGATCATCTCTCTCGCTACGGAAATGATTAGATATAATCTGGGTGCTGTCGTTAATGTACTGATGCGCTCTTATTTTTCGTTGTCGGTCACGAAGGGCTGTCATCTCTACAGGTTGTCAATTCAGTGATGACCAACGAAGGACATGCTTAACTCCCGGATATACTCGTACCGTGATTCATGAGGGATTTCTTTAGGATCTTTTAACATCTTAAGATGTTTTATAGAGAAGAATCTAACCATGTTATGGAGAGGTCTTGCCTATTCGCATTGTTTTAGAATTCTTCAAGTATTTTGACTGAACTGCGTTGGATAATGTAATGGTGTCAAATCAACTATCATTAGAGATCGTTGTACTGGACACTGGTAAAGTCGAGTGAACAGTGGCGATTGTGTTTTCGGTGGCGAACCTGGTATGCTGGCGATCCCAACGGAGCCGGGTTTATTTCCCAGAGGCTCCCACGACTGCGTCTAAAATTTGTATCGTGAAATCCAGGAGAGAGCGTTGACTAATTATACACACAGCAGCATAATTTCGTTGTAATGCGATAAATAGCTACCACACTCCGGCGAAAGCGCGAGAATAAATCGCGTTATTCCAGAGAGACAAAAATCATCACCGTTTTTTTTGCCATTCCTGCATCCCGTTTTTCCCCATTGCGTGCCTTCACATACGGTGTATCACATCACAATAATTAGCTCAGACATATACCGCGCTGCGCATTTAGGGGTCTATAAAATATTTAACGGACACCCGTCGGATACAATAATTAGACGGGGCCGACACGCGGTGAATAAAACAGTTTCGTCAGGATATAAGACGTACGCGAGACGACTCTCGGTTTGCGTTCAGAAGCATTCGTGAGTGTGTGACATTTTCTCATGGTCTACGAATGTCAATCGTCTGATGGATTGATGAATAAAAAACTATTTCGTTAATAAAAAACCAACTTATTCACAACACACTCAAAATATAACTCAATGTCTGCTTTCAGTAACGTTTCAGTTGGATAACTCTACGTACTCGCAAAACTTAACGAAATAGTCATGAAAACAAAATTAATTTACGTTCTGTATACATCGGTTTAGCGAGCTAGTGCATAGTTTGCGAGTAAGTTCAATAAATACAGCTAATTTAGTTACCAATTGCGCTTTCGATGAAGTTTATTATATTTGATTTAATTGTGCTTATTTTCCTAAGCAGTCAAATATATTCTTGACATAAACATAATAATAAAAACCACTTGTCGTTGTGTCTCAGGTGTACAAGTCGTATAATTAACTAAACACGTGTATTCTCTACGACAATGTTCACTCGAAGTGCGTGGGGGAGTAAAGTGTATCTAATGCAAGATGGTGAACAATATCGGCAAACAACTTTCGTTTGAGACTACGCCAATTATTGAAATTGTCGACTAATTGGTGAAAAATTAAATGAAAAAAATTAATTCTGAGCTGTCTAAGGAAATAGGAGAAAAACGACTTTGGTTGTCGTCATTCAAAGTGTACGAATTTGTAAAGACTGTCGAAAACGAGCATTTAATTAAGAAAACGTTTGGATATATATATAATGATGTACGACAGTAGAAAAACTCTCGGTATACTGTATGTGTTTCAATGAGTGGACGTGATCATAATAAGAGTAGAAGACGGGTTTAGTGAATAATCTCGCGTTGTGAATAATTAACCCGATAACTGCGTCGTGTACCGGGCGTTGTCAATTAACGATAAAAATCTGCGCTGTAACTATCGTGTCGCTCAAGACAGAGCGCGGCATCGCGTGCCCGACCCTCATCTAGACAAGAGCGAGGCACCACTTACGGCATGCCTCTTCACAACCAGGAAACGCATCTAATATAAACGCGGTAAGTGACACTCGAAGAAAAACTTCGCCCGAGTTCTATGCGTCTTTCGAATCGTATGCGACGGACGAAGACAATGAGTTTTATCCAAGAATATTAAATCTTTTATGTATTTTTGCGAAGCGACTTTCCAGAGATGATGGGCGATAGATGCGTCTCAGCTTTAAGATGCTTACAACCTATAGTCTTTGCGTTGTTATTTATAGACGCGGTTTCCCGCCCCGTTCACGGGTAACGTACACAGTTATCGCTATATAAAATTTTATTATATATAAGTTAATCAATAAACTAGCCATTAGTAGTTTATCACACACACGTATATATATATATTATTGGTCATTTATCGAAGGTCTTATTATTACGTGATAGGTGAATTATTGTACAAAAATCATGATATTCCGCTTGATATAGAAAGAACGAATTGTGAAGATTCTTAAATTTGTTTTTATGTGCATATCTATGTATGAAAAAGCTTGGGTAGTTTGTAATCATTAGATATTCAAACTGTGCAAAAGTCAAACAAGGATGGTAAAAGAAATGCGTAATTTTTATTGGATTATGTTAACAACTGAACATTGAACATACATTAAGAATGATGGGTCGACTCTAGAATAACATTAGAAAGTAACGTACAACTGCAGATAAATAAACTAAATACTTCATAGAACAGAGCATTGAGGTATATGAGTGAAGATGAAACCTTGGTTCAAATTTTCCCTCCCAATTGCTAGGCGGTATTTTCAATTCCAATTTTCGATGCTGCATCAAACGCGACTGATTGTACAAAAGATTTCGGCACCAAAGAGTGGCACCGAAACATCGTTCTTATCCCATTATCGCTCAGCAATTACCTAAATTCGACTCTAATTTTGTTACGAGCGCTAAATCGTTATCGCTTTGACGCGGCGCGGGCGAGTTTCCGCGTAATATTTCGCGTACAACAAATCAAACGACTGCTTCATTAATTTCTATGTATATCATATATACACCAGCCGAGTACCCTGGCACTAAAGCTACATTTCGACACTGCCGTATATTGAGAACAACAGAATTGCGTAGATCACGTGGATGCTCATGATTAAATTAGCACCGTGGCAGAAAATATACTTTCAGCAAGTAAACAGTGAACAGTGTCCTGAGTGGATGTCAAGTCTGTATATAAACCTACTAAGTATGCTGTCCAAACGCTACGCATCCCATTTAATGTCTCTCTCTCTCCCTTTCTCTCCCTCCCTCCCTCTCTCTCTCTTTCTCCCTCTCTCCCTTTCTCTCTCTTTCTCTCCCCCCATCTCTCTCGCTCTGTCATCACTCCCATTTAAGATTCGCTCCTCTGGTCATCCCTCTGGTCACCTCTCTGGTCAAGGAAAGATAGGATTCTAATGAAGATAAAATCGAAACTATTATGCAAAGACCTAGGCAGGTTTTTAACTGTATAAAATCAATCACCGTGATGTAATTTTGTATTTCGGGGCCGGAAACAGCGATATCGAAATAAATGAGGCGTCCGCCGAACCAGTACACAATGCGGTTTTTTTACGGTGTTCCATGACTTTTTCCTGTCACGGGGGAAACGAGCAAGATTTATCTGCATGTAATAGCGAGATGGATCTCTGGTATTTTATAATGATGTTATTTATGTTGTATATGCGACTGACATTTACTTCCGGTAGATGTCCGCGCGCGTCGTGAAGCGGTACGAAGCGTGGCGTTTCGGGCTAGAGGTTGCCAGTTCGCATCAGGACAAACTAAAAAATCGTCCTCTTCTTTCCATAAAAGGAAATAACCAAGATTTTTATTGTTAGTGGTGCAAAAATTTCATAAAATAAAAAGAAATAATGGGAGCGCTGTCTGCACGTACTGTCATCAATAAAGTAGCACTCAAACCTCGTCCTTCCTCTTCTTCCCAAATTAAATTTCATTGGTCTTTTCCGTTTTTACTGTTGTCGGGGGTTCAAATGCTGAAGACGTATCTCACATCAACTCCGAGAAAGGACATCTTATAGAAATAAGAAGGTGGGTAGCTGTATTATTCTTATTTATCGGATCAAACATGGCGTCTTTGCGAAAGTTTGTCATCAAGAAACCTATACTTATTCTATATAACATCTATTGTTTCTACATTCCTATTCTTTAATTTTCTTACTTTATTAGTAAATATCACAGACAGCGTGTATTAACGCTACAACAGTCATTAATACCTCCTGTTTGAATCTGGATGATTCTCCTAACTCGAGATGAACAGCGATGTTTTATCAATTTTTGGCAGGTTGAGGCAGGATGTACGACATGTTTTTCAGTAACGACATGAATAAGTTATTACTTAGACGAGAAGTGAACATAGCTCAACCCTCTGTCATTCTGTGAGTCGTATCATCCGTGACGAATTAATCGATTTAATTCGCTCCATTGCTAACTATTTCGGGCTTCATCGTTCAATATCCTTTCAATACATAAGCCATACACACGCAGCGCTTATTGTGACCGTCTCTGGTAAACGATCTATGCGATCTAGATGTATTTCTGAATTTGTTGACAGCCCTGACTTATTCTTAATTATTACAAATAGTGTCTCGTCTAGACACGGTTTCGTTTCAATCACGTCGTATGTCATCGCGATAAACGAACTGTAAATATTAGATGGGATCTCTTTTTCTCTCTGAGCGACTAGCGACGTTTTTGTAGATGATCGTTGAAAACTCGATGAACACGATTTATTCTAAACAATTACGTCCATACCTACTACGCGGTTTCATTCGTCGAGTGGCAAAAACACAAACTCTTTATTCTCGCTGACCCTAATTCGCTGACCCACTCGAAGAACGATCGTCTCTAAGAGCTCGCCATCGATACAGCTGCATTATACTGCTTATCCACCCGACGATATGCGGCCTTTAAAACCCATCACTTACCGCCGCTTATTTCACTATACGCTCGAGTCTGACGTATTTCTCATAATAGTAATGATAATGCATCTCGGGCCTCCACGTAATCGTCTAGCCGAGCCAATAAATACTGATTTATGGAGCGGTACGGGCTATATACAGTATCTTGATATTGCACCGAAGTCTCATACGGTCAGATCACGTGGTGCGTGGATACGAAGAAGCGACTGTGTGTTTGTATATGATCATCGTTACGTCGTGCGAGATTTGTAGGATGGATAGATGATGGAGGAAGTGATCAAGAGAAATAACCAGAATGCGAGCCGCTTTACACACGCGGGCTACAAGACGTGCCTTCAGACTGAGTGAATTTTAGGTTGTTTTTCATTATTACTCTCCGTTATGTCCAGGAACATAGCTCTGGTCGGCCAAAAATCGCATAATTTTGAACAGAGCAAATAAAGTAATAAGACCCGAGGCGCTCATGGAACGTATTGTATTCATTGAGTAGTAATTGCCCACACGTCATCTCGTTGGCGCTGAAGGGTTAAAGGTCAGGCTCTTGATGCGAAAGGTTGCATAAATAAGAAAAATATTACAACAATGAATTAAAAATTGACTGTGATTATGTATGATTGAAGTCAGTTATTGTAATACTCATTAGCGTGTAATAAGGCAGTATCGTTAGTGCGACTGACACGCACTAATATTAGTTCAGTAGCACTAAAACAGTCTACTCTCTTCTTATTTCGTGTCAATTGGACGATGTCGCACAAGGAACTTTCTAACTATATACATTGAGCAGTTATGATATTTGCATACTTTTTATATACATATCGGCGTCTTGTGGTACTGCCATAGTCACCGCCACTTCCGGTCGTCAATGGGAAACGACACAGGTGTCGATCGATATATCATTACGACCTTTTCTGCCGAATAGCAATATAATATTAGCAACTTGTCGGGGAAATTGGTGCGACTAATGGGGGGAAAATGAGTCTTGATGACGATATAAGCGACGTTCGAGGAAATTGTTCCGTTAGCTGAGTGTCCATGCTCGCGGTGCTTTCTTGTTGGAAGCTATGATATTACGAGTCGTTTTTCTGTTCATTCCGTGGCTATATACCTTCGGTTCATTCGGTCGTCCGTTAGTTCGTTTGCTCTTTTGATTTCTCGTTTTTAGTCTGTTCGTCCGTCCATGGTTTCGGTTGTTAGTCAGCTCGTTTTTTCCTTTTAATTATTTATTTTATTTCCTTTATTCATCCGCACATTTCGTCCCATTCGTTCGAGGTAAATTGTAGTTTTTCAGTATTTTGCTGGCTGACAGGAAAATAGATGTGAACCTATATTGGAGGTCAATCTTAGTTGACATCGGACTATTCAGAATATTGATAATTTTGAACGAACGTGAGATAAAAATACACTTTGTTTTCCCTGTCCGATTGCTAACATTCTATGTTATGAGAAATGCTCAGGAAAAAACCTATACCTCTGATGTCCCAGGTTTTTTCTTGTGCATTTCTCTCCAGCGATTTTTGGAACCACGTTGGCTACCCTAACTACCATAATATTCTATGCTCTCTGTTGCCAAAAGAGACCCCAAGACATCACGCTTAGCCATCTGATAATAGTTTGCTTCTGTCTGGTTGACATCTGAATACGATATATATATAAATCATTTTCAACGAATTATGTATATATACGTCACGACCTCAATTCTGAACTAAATGGTAATGTTCATAAAATAAATTATACTGAAGGTCTACGGATACTGACACGATGAGAGTGATGCATGCGACGAGCGGCGGCGATCAATGCCCCACGTCCGTTTTTGATCAGCTGCTCGCCGCACCACTAATTATTGCAGCATCCCACGGTCGTGTCGTGTATGTTTTCGCGTCATCACCCTCGCACGCCGCGCGGGGGGACTTCTCTTGATTGCTATGGACGCCGTTTTGCCCGTCCTCACCATATGTATATATACGCGTCCGGCGATATTTACCAGCAAATTATCTGCACCGTAAATGACCTCGGTCTACCCGAGCGAGAGACCGACCACCTACACGTCTGACCAATTACACCCGGTCCTGCTACAGTTCCATGATTTCGTCAGCCAACAGTCTGCTCACAAAGATAAATATATTTCCCGCGTCGAATATTGAACAAAACTAATTGATCCAAGTCTCGATGTTATCGGATACTCGAGATACGCGGATATTAAATATTTGTTACTTCTAAATAGACAATCACTGGAATTATCTGCGACTACCATTTCGGTCATCGCGATGATTTAAGAGTCGATGATTGGTCGATATGACGTGATGATCCAAGAGTCGATGATTGGTCGATATGACGTGATGATCCAACAGTCGATGATTGGTCGATATGACGTGATGATCCAAGAGTCGATGATTGGTCGATATGACGTGATGATCCAAGAGTCGATGATTGGTCGATATGACGTGATGATCCAAGAGTCGATGATTGGTCGATATGACGTGATGATCCAAGAGTCGATGATTGGTCGATATGACGTGATGATCCAAGAGTCG
>WURV02193959.1:0-12167 GCA_011762755.2 Epimenia babai | reverse complement strand
TAAACGTCACTAAGACAGTATACGTGCGCGTGGGGGTGCATCCGTGCGTGTGTTTATGCTATACACACAGTTCGGAAGATGCTGTCGTAGGGCGAGAGCCGCCTGAGATGGCGCGAGGCTCAGACATTGGGCGGCTGGCGGATATAGATCATTGGCGATTCGGCAACGAGGTGGATCTCTGACGTTGGTTGGTCGAAGCGCCACCGCATTGGTCGACCGCTGTTTCGAAGTAACCAACCACTCGCAGAATCTGTGTTAGAAATCGTTGTGCGAATTCGTTATGCATGTAAGTTAATACTGTTTAAATAGTGTGCACCAAGTAAACGATAGTCTATTTCTCGTCGCTATTTGTTCGGTGTGCATTCGCTGAGACGTCGTTACAAGATGTAAATGTAACAGTTTGTAATAGATCGTATGTAGATGTCGTTACAAAATGTAACAATTGTCTAATAGATTATATGTAATATTTGGTAAAAGCACCTCGTCTGACAGCGACAAACTAAGTATTCGTTATGTACATTACCTGTTAGCCGCACCATGTCTCTGGTTAAAACTGGTCTCCATTCGACCTTGACCGTCTCGTATCGCTGCTAATAGAAGCTGTCGGTTTTACTAGTGCGGCGGATCCTAGAGTCACGATAGAATTTTAGCCCTCAAAAGACGAAAAATCGCTATTCGTGATTTAAGAAATCATCAGTAATTTAAAAAGGTGTGAACCTTGTTTATCGAAAACGGTTTTCCAATATTGTTTCTCTCGTTTTGTCTGATAGCTTAGTTGTTCTAAGCAATTATTTTATATCGGATTAAATTGTTTTATTACAATTTCTCACGCAACATCGTGGAAGATAATAGTAGTCCATAACAGACAGACACGCATTTCGACAGATCGACACACGGACATACACATTGGTATAAAGAAGGACATACAGAAAAACAGTCAAAACACAGACTGATAGACAGACAGATTGACAAACGAGTCACAGGCACACAGACAGATTAGCGAGAAAAATGACACCTATAATGCAATATTCTTAGTACGGTGTTATATTATATCATCCAGATAAGACCGTCGATATTTTCCGGTCGTTGTGAACATTGTTACCGAGTTGTACCTAGTAATTTTAGTGTCCAAGCGTGCGTGAAGATATCGGTATCTGTTCCCGGAAGATCCAAATCCCCCGGGTAAGTTCGATAGACGATCCAGAATTTACAGTCTATAAAACGTACTATATGCGATAATTATGCTCTATTCTAGTATTCGCGATAGGTTGAACACGATCGCTCGGTGGGTAGGTAAAGAGGCGGCGTGCGGATCAAAGGGTGGGAAGTTCCCGTGGTGTATGAATTGTGTTTTCCGTTGTTTCCTTGAGCAAGGTACTTGTACAATAACGCAATATCACACGATACATGCTATACCAAACATGTCACACACATACACATCTATAGTTTATGCACGCAGATATTTCTCGACTTTCTCGAAGTAATAAAATGACGTCGCTTTAGAATGCGCCCTGGCGTCTGGTACGATGTATGCCGGAGATACTGGTCGTCCGTCGAGACCGCGGCTAGGCAATTCTAAAACCATATAAATATATATGGTATATATCCAATATATATAGCACCCATTACATGACACACTTCGATAAACCTTGAGCATGAATTGGACGTTGTTTCACTTACCACAATTTACGAGTCATATCGGAGTCATCCCGTCTTATCCCATTTGGTCCTGTCAATTCAATCGTAGGTAGGTACTGTACTAGTGGAATTTATTAGTGGAAATACGAAATAGTATACGCTTGGAAAGTAAAATTACGGGGAGATTTCTGGAGCCTGTGATAAAGCAGCCTTCCTCAATTCCTCGATATAAACTGTCATATGGCAAGTTGCACAAATGGCTTTAAATTTCTAAAATTAAATGTTTCAGTATACTTTTTCATCTCATGGCGGCGTGGCTGTATTCAGGAACGATATCGCTGTTATTTTTATTATTACACTCAAACTGAAAATCAGAGCCCGTTTGACTGTATCAAATAGAAATTTCGTATAACGAGTCGTTTCGTCGATAAAAACGAGCGAGTATAGCAAACAGATTATCTCGAGCAATCGATGGAGTAACGATTACATTACGTCTATGGTATAATTATGCTAATGCGACATTCACACTGTACGGTGTTTTGTGCGCGGGGAGCGGGGTAAGAGCTAAACTGAGTTATCGCTGCAGCTCTGATTTTGGTTTATAATAAAAATGTGTTCAAAGCAGAGCGTTTGAGGATACATGTTATCGTTAATGGCTTATTCATGAGATGACACGAGTGACTACTGCGGGGAGTAGTTGTACGTGCACCTTGTAACACCCCGAGTAACAAGCTCAGCGTGGACAGGGCGTCGTTAAAATAGCAATCGTCGTTGGAAGAGTTGTCCTGGAACTGCATCGTAGTTACTAAATGTCGTCGGGAACGTTGTTTACTTGTCCATCTATATTCACTACTTGTCAATCTATATTTACTTCATAATGTTTGTAAAGCGTATTAGAACAAATGGGCGTGGTTATACCAGCATCACCGCTAGCGTTGAAACAACGGGCGGTATGCGACGGACAGTAGACAAATAGAGCAGATGTGCGACATTTATATAAGATATTTCCGAGTCGCTCCCGCAGCTGGCGCTTTTTGGATGTTATGTAAAGCAGAGCTAGAATACCAACATGAGCTAGAATACTTTTTCGTTACTATTTCAAATTTTTCCTTCTCTAAGACTGATTTACTCGTGTCAGCACGAGGAAATATCATTACAACTTACTCATCGTTAAGACAACTAAAGCAATATGCCCCACAATACCGCCGAGGCAACGTTCGAGTCTTAAAAAGTCGACTTTTGCTTCCATCATCCTCATGGGTAAAACAGGGAATTGCGACCATTAAAGAACGTAGGGTCTCGTTAAGTCTGGATATCAGGTAGATCCGGAAGCGTCTAATGCGAGTTATGCTAATAGCTACTTGATATCGCTTCCCCTTGTACAACGCTCGCGCGCTGCACTCAGCGTATACCAATAACATGTGCCACCGTCTGCCCTTGGTTAGTCCATTTAAGGCTAGCGCTACATACCCTATTCATTACATCACATTAAGAAAAATGTCTATCATGACTATAAATGGTTTAAGTATCGTAAAGTGACGGCGCAGCGAGTACTCATTATTTATCCGACAGGTCTAGATTTTTTATTTGGCGCACTTCCGTTTGCGGGTACGACCGTACCCTATTGTGTACCTGTAACGACCATATATGAATGCAAGTATATCATAAAATAATCAAATAACGATGCCTTACATGGCCAATTATAAGATTCCCGCCTCAATTTGTTATAAAATTTACAGGTATGTTCTATTATTTGAATTGCATCTTAAGGGGTACCGAGGTTGCCTAAGGATTTTGGATTCAAATGTGACGTCTATGTAAAGACGAATTGAAAATCTTTCGTAAAATAAAAGAGGAAACAGTCGCGATGTGCGATGAAATCAGGATAACTGTGGTTCATTTGACATTGCGGTTTTAGAGGAACTCAAATCTGTTGCTTTGGGCACAGTAAGCGTTATCGGTAGCTGTGTGTATGCGACGTAACGAATGTTTTTTCAGCGTTTACTAGAAACAGACCTTAATTAACCCACTCTTCATAATTAGCCGTACTGATCATTTCAGTCAACCGGTAATAATATTTGTAATGTAATTTCATTACTAGAGCCCGTCTCATTAGTCAGACATGACAGCGCCTACACAATATCATTGTGATGGGCCCGTGAATATAAATTTCCACGTTTCAACGGGATAGGGAACTTACTCTAACTATATGATTATAATAATGTTTTCCCATTTCTTCGATTGTTTTTATGTATATATTGTATTGTGAATTGGTTCATACCTAATAAAATGACATACATATGATTATAATCATGTGCCTAAATAACAATGCCAATAAACTGCAAAATGCACTAACTTTACAAGCCATAAAAAGACGACACAAATAACACGAGCAACACGTAGACAACAGGTTTGTATTGATTACACCTGTATAAATACTTTCCTAGAAGCTTTTGATTACCTAGCTTGAACCAATTGATTGATATTTGACGAAAAGGCCAATAAATACATGAAACCTTATCTGGCGCGGAACAGACGCACGAGTGAGAAACCAAGCCCATATTGATCTGGATACTCTTGCCAAGCGGACATATCTGTGTCGCCCGACCTCAACCTCTAAAGTATTAGAACCCACGCGTATCTTAATGAGAATAAGTCTCCATGACTCAACATAAACACCACAAAAATAACATTCGCTCGCAAAAACATCTTCAATGTTACCGTTAAGTAGAAATTTTGTGTTTTCTTAACGTCGGCAACGTGACATCGCTCGTGTACTTTAACTCTGGGTACGACGTCAATGTGTAATAAAAGATGGATGCCGAGTCGATCGGAATCTTTCGCCGTCCCTGTGCCCAATACTACAAAGAAAAATGGCGCATGGGTCGTTATGGTAACGGAGATAATCGTGTGGCATGAAACGCAGTTTTGAAACATCAATAAGGTCGTGTGGGATACGTGGCGACCATGTGTTGCATGCAGATAATTCGTAGGAAATTTCACCCCCGTGAGAACGATCATACAAGGTGGTTGACCTTTTGAGATTTCACGGATTATATCCTCTATTTCGTTTTAAATCGATATGCAGGCAAAAGTACTGATTTTTTCCAGTCAGACATTTGCAATTTATATTCCGCAAATGCAACGCTATCACTCGCTTTCAGAGTTTATTGAGCGAAACTTAAATACAATTTCGTGTGTTTTTCGACGAAAAGCATTATATAAATACGAAAATACAAAGGTAACACGTTGTTGACTAACTGTATAAGGATTCACACAAACTTTCGTATATCAAGTATACTTCATCAGGTGCACCTGACGTTGTACTGTAACATATAGTGAAGGAAAGATACATGCTGACGTAGATAATGAGAGAATTCGTGGCAATTATGACCGCTTCCTTCAAAATTATTACCTGCCCTGCTGATATCTGCCGTTACGGCCGTCTTTGTAAATGATCATATCGACATGGTAGAGGCGAGAGTGCGATACGATACAATAACAGATTACCGCCTCGTTTTCTTGGCTTCCGTGTTGACTCTTTTTCCACGTCACATCGTGTATTGTGAGCGCCTATTTGTTTTAAGCACCTACTCGTTCTGACACCTACTTGTTCTAAGCGCCTACGCATTCTAAGCACCTGCTTGTTCTAAGCTTCTACTCGTTGTTAGGGCCTATTTGCGCTGTTTTCTAAATTTGAACTCGGATTTGTAGTACTTTAAGCTCTTGCAGACAACGCTCAATACTTAAAAACGCGTGCCATGTATTCCAAGCACTTAGTTTTATTAGCATATCTCGCGGAATCGGTTGCTTATTCGCAGTTATGACTAAACCCTGTTGCCAATTCAGATTCTGTATCTGGGGAAGCATGTTTATTTTCAAACCCTAAATGTGCATGCGCCAGAGGCTACTATTTATATGTAGACAAACCGGCTTCAGATTTTATGACAGCCAGCATAACTCTGATGGGCAAGCCGCTTTTTTCTGACGCGTATTTGTTGGTCTGATAATGGTAGCCGCTGGGCCTTTACCAGCAGTGTTACAGATACTAATCGGCAATAGCATATAGAGTAATCCGGAATATAATTAGAGTGATTATAACAACGTTTTAGGTCTGTTCCTGGGATAATTGTCGCTTCGGTGAGGCATAAAATTATTCTGGCAAGTAAATTTATCGATCGCTTATAAATAGTGGCCCTATTAAATGCTTTAGCTGATTCCGGTCGATTTCAGGAGCGCCAGTGATGAAACCCGGTTCTGGAATAATTTACTGTCGCGAAAGAATTACTGCTGACTGTCATCTGTGTGTCATTTGAACTTACGCTCTACTTGCTCGTTGCCAACATGATTGTTGGCCATCCTGACACTTGATAATGCTAGTCTACGTGGTTAACCCGAGAAATGGATTAGCTTCAGTTAAAGGGATGGATGAAAACATGGTAGTGAAATACACTGCGAGTCTGGACAGGCAGTTAAACTTCGTCCGTTCACGCTACTGGTCCTAAACGCCTACAGATAGCTTACCTATGTCGAGACCATCCAGAGATTATCTCAAGCATAGCCACCTCGGATGCAAGAACCCTTTACATAACCTGGCTGTAAGGAGTGCCCTGACCCTCATGGGCAGACGAGATTTGAGGCGGTTACAGCCAGAAAAACGCCACGCGTAGCATACTACGAGAAGGAATCCAGAGTCTGCTAGATTCACGTCAAAAGATCAAACCAGTACGCTACCCCTCCCTCTCCCTAACTAAAAGTTCCATGTAGACCATCGCAAAGCAGCGTGTTTTCGGCATACGCAGCCCACTTTACAGCTCACCGGATCTAATGCTCGGTATGCTTTATGATCGGGCTTCGTCCATCGTTAGTCCTATGTTAAAATTTTCTTCTCAAGAACCACTTATTGCAGAGCTCTCTAATTCAGCAGATATTATTCTTTTCTTGGTCTCTTTTAGATTTCTTAAGCATATCATCATCAGGCCAAGGGGACGTGAATTCTGCCGATTGCAATTTTACTTTCAAATATTTTATCCACAAACTTAAATTTTCTAAATGCTCTTAATGCTAAAGAGGGGTGTTTTTAAGCCTTCTTGGTCTTTTGTTTCAATATCTGAATGAGCGTTTTGAGGCCTGTTTTGCCCCTTGTTTTAATATCCCAGTGTTTGTAGGCCTCTTTGGCCTTTTTATTGGCTTTTTAGTTTTTGTTTTTCTTAAATTCTAATATATATCTAATTTCACTTCCAAAGGTTTTGGCTTCTTGGACTGATAAGCAAATCACCACTTAGTGGATCATTTCGCCTTTTTATTTTATATCGAAGTGAATGTTTTGAGATTTGGCCTCTTGTTTCGATGTCCAAGTGTTTGCAGGCCTTTTTGACATTTTGTTTATTTCATCCATTTTAGTCTTGGTTTGTTTTTTGGTTTTTATTTCGCGACTTTCTTAAGTTTTCCTTTATATTCACGCATCTTAAATGTTTCTTTCATTCATTATTTATTCTTTGTTATTTCCTTGTTTACTTT
This sequence comes from Epimenia babai, assembly GCA_011762755.2. Lineage (NCBI taxonomy): Eukaryota > Metazoa > Mollusca > Solenogastres > Cavibelonia > Epimeniidae > Epimenia > Epimenia babai. The sequence goes on along the minus strand of WURV02193959.1, from coordinate 5,009 downwards.
TTTCCCAATAGTCTGGTAAGCATCTTGAGGTCTCTTTGACCTCTTGTTTATTCAAATAATGGTTTTTCTCTATACGTCTCTAGCTTTTCGCTCATGTGATGACCGCGTCGACACCGTATCCAACGGAATATCCCAGTCAGTACGATGCAGAGAACAGGATACTGTAGCTCAGTGGTAGAGCGCCGGCATCCGAATCGAAGGTGGAGGGTTGAAGTTAGGGCAATGCCGATTGTATCTTTCCGTTGCATCCTTAGGCAAGGTACTTTATCCCGATAGCCTTGGTCGAGTTAGCCATAAATAAGCACCGGTAAAATTTCTTTGTGGAAACGCAAATTAATATGCACTTGGAGAGTGAATTGGTGGGTGGCTTAGCGGCGTCTGTTATAGTGCTGCCATCCCCTATAATTCCTCGCCAACCGTCATTTCCCAAGCTGCGAAGCGGCTTTAAAGCGCAAGATATAAATGCCTAATTTACTGTACATATGATAAGACCAATCACCTCCATCTTTCACTTCACTTTCATCTAGCGATTGGTTAGCCATACGGGAGAACGCGGAAAACGATTTTCAATTCGCCCGAAATTCGACGTTGCGAGCGAGATGTACAAAATGAAAAGGGTCATTTCTAGGACAATTTGGTCGCTTTCTCGTATTCCATTTATCAAACATAGAGGTGTGGGTTGCCGTGTTAGCTATGTCGTAAATACGGAAATACAAAGGTAACACCTTGTTGACTAACTGTATAAGGATTAACACAAGCTTACGTATATCAAGTATACTACATCAGGTGCAATCTGCGGGTCGTCATGACAATAGCAACGCACATTGATAATGCCTAGCAACCATCTAACTTCCGTCTGCCTTGGCCAAACGCCAAACCGTAGTTAACGGTCATTGACTATCATCTGTTTTACACTGATTTTGTATCTTACTTTCTGCTTTTTGTCTTTCAATGTGGAGATGGAATTATAAGAATTGGACTCTATCGCAGGACGATTTTTGCAAAATACCGCCGCGATTCAACAAGACGTCCGAGAATGGGAAACGCATGGGAAATCGCGGCGTTGGACTCGAGATATCGATTAGCATTGCGAGGCAATCAACGCAGTCCTTAGATCGTTTTGCTCATGCAACGCGTTTACAGGCCGTCATAAACACTTTTACAGACTGTAATTATTTAAATCGACTCAGGAACTGCACTCTTGGGAAATACCCCTAATAGTGTCAACCGTTCGGTTATCAGATACTAATGCATATTACCATCAATTTTGCTAGCAATACCAACTTTTTACGTCAGCTTCTACTGATTTTTTGACGTGTGTATGATACTATATGACAGTGGCCCAGAACGATGGAATATATGTTAGTGCGGTCAAATCAAAAGAGGTTACTTGACTGATGCGCGGACAGATAGCGGAACTAGGACGTCCTCTGACCACCGACTGCTCGTAGCTAAACAGGCTTGAAACGATCGTACATCGGTATATGGCGTCATAGAAATGGGAAGGTCACGAAGCGCAGATACAACACTGACTTTTGCGCAAAGAAAACATAAAGTAGGAATTTACAAAGGCACTTGCCGACGTGCTACTTTCTGAACGCGAACCAAACAACTGGAGAAACACACAAACCCATGCGAAACAAACGCTTGGGATACGACCAGTACGCAGACAACTACACCAACTTCTGCCCTAAAATTGAATCAATGCCTCTCGAAAAAAGGCTATTACAAAAATAACAGAAGATGAGAGAAAGCCAGAACTAAAATCACGACTAAATAGGATCATGAAAGACGTGAGGAAACAAGTAATGGCAAAGTCAACACCGAGATTAGATGAACTGGCTGACGAAGTAGAACACTTGAAGAATGGAGCATAGATATTGAGAGCGGCCCGGATGCTACACGCGAACGCGCAAACTCCAAAACCAATCGTTCATGATGCAGAATGCCATGTGATTTGCATTTAAACCAAGGCTCCGACTGTTATTCGCACGTACTTTAAAGGAAAAAAAATGATGGAATGGTGACAATTGAACCAGATAATGAAGACCCAGGTCCATTCGATGAACCAATCACAGAATACGAAGTTCTGTCCACTATTGACCGTTTGAATAATAGCAGAGGGCCTTGTCCTGACAACATTCCCGCCGAATTAATCAAATGCAGAGTCGATCAACTCACTCGCCCCATCACACGTATATTCAACAATATCTTTGAAAAGCACATAATGCCAGATATAAACGTGGAAGTCGTAACTTTCATATAAAAACCCGGAGACCACGTTGGTCCAGTGTCCAGCTTGCGACCCATTACACTTGTCATTATGGAATGTCGAAAAATACTGTCACTAATAGTACTCAGTCGAGTTTCTAGCAATGTTAACAAATACCTATCGCAGTCACAAAGTGGATTTCGCACAGAGCGCAGTACTTGTCTGATGCCACCGGTGTCTCGCTGCCAGGGTTCAGAGGTATGGAGATAATTTGCACATACTGCGCATTGATTTGTCACACGCGTTTGGTACAATCCAACGCGTCAAGCTGCTCAACGTTCTCAAGCCAATCCTTAATTGTGATGAGATGAGAACCACTGGAGCATTGCTTGTCGACACTGTAGTGGAGATAAGGTTCAAGGACGTATATGGCGAAGACTTCACAACATCAAAAGGTGCGCCACGTGGGGATTCGTACAGTCCTATTCTGTTTGTTGTGTATCTGGAGGCTGCTCTTCGTGGTTTGCGGACAATCACGCCACAGGCAACGCCATTATCACCCATCATTCCAAGAGAGGTGATTTTCACTGTTGACGTGGATTTCATCTCAAAAGTTAGCAAAGCAATCAAAATGATAGAAGAGAGAGCGCCAGCAATACTAGCAAAATGGAATTTATCGATGAACACTGCGAAAACGGAGAAAACAGCTCTTATCTGAGAACACAAATCTGAATATGAAATCTGGCGGAAGTGTCGTAAAACAGGCTTACTTCTCGGCGATGTAGAAGACGTATACAGACGTAAACAACTTGCAATAACTGCATATAAAAACATGTGGCATTTATGGATCTCTAGAGAACATGTCCATGAGATAGTACGACTTTAGCCCGTATAACGCATACGTGAAGCCCATCTTGACATAAAACCAGGGTACGCTGGGATCGGCGCGCCTCGATAAACAGCGTCTCGAGGCCTTCCATCGGAAACAGTCACGATTGTTGTTGGAAATACACCACCCATATCACATCGGGAGCTCGAATCTGTACGACCATGTCGTCGATTAGGTCTTGACATGGTCGAAGAACACTGGAAGTTATTCTGGCATATTGTTCGACTTGGCGATAAGGCTCCAGGTAATGTTAAAATGCATCATTACTTCAGCAACGGTATTGGAAGAGAACAATTTTGTGGTAGACCGCGCACAACGCTGGCGACGAAGATAAAGGAGGATATAAAAATCAGTGGTCGCAGTTGAAATCGAGGGAAGTTTTTTCTGCGCCTCATGATCACAATTAGGTGTAAAAAGTGGCCATGCCGGGGGAAATAGACAAACTTGAAATCGTGGATGATCTAGACGAACTACACAATCTTGCTGCTGATCGTGACCAATGACTTTGCGTTCAAATCTTGGCATCTGCTGGAATGACCCTTGCCTAACATGTCGTTGGGAGGCGAACCCTATAATAATTATTATTATTAATAATAATTATATAATGATGACGATGACGATAATAATAACGATAATGATAACGATAACGACCGCGACGGCGACCACGATGACTACGATAACTATAGCGGTAACGACAGATAGCGAAAGAGATAACGATAGTTAGAGATAGTCATAGCCGTAGCCATGGCAATAGCTAAGCCATAGCGATAGCCATAGCAATAACCATAGCGATAATGATAGCGAGAGCCATATTAAGTGATTTCAATTTTTATCATTAAATGGGGTTTTGGCATTTATTTAGAAAGAAAATATTATAGTGATCAGACGTAACTAAAACGCCTTGAAGAAACAGTTTATGCCTAGGAGACATTCGTAAGACTCGAAATCGGTTTCTACTTTGATGTAGAACTCTCTCTGTATTTCTACTGTTTATTGGTCTTGTTCCGATCGTTGGCTTCTTCGTCAGCCGTGTAAAGGCTATTTGATCGAGGGATGTATTAAACCATTATATCATCACGAATGGGGTTATTTTTATAATACCCTCCGTCGAGACTCGAGACATTGACCCGGCCGATTTGTTTACATTGGTGCATCCGAAACCGTGTTAGGACGCATTTGAAAAGATTATATGGGTGCGGTAAGTGGAGATCAATCGATAGTTGCCGCAATCCTCCACTCGCTGTGTAGTTATGCCAAAGGTTATTTTCTTCCAATCCACACGCAACACCATGTACGAACAGATACGGCACGAATAACTCGCTCTCTGCGCGACCGTCAATCGAATCATCAGCCTCGTAGGCACTAAAGCGGAGTTATCGACGTTATCATAAAATTATAATGGGAATTTTAATTGGCTTTTAATCATAATAAACACGAAACGTCGCACTTAATCACAATGAAAATGTCTCATTTGAGTTTGAAATGTACGCGCATGCTAGGTACTCTGACACATTACACGATATTAATAAACTATGCTTAATCTACAAAAATCTCGGTTATGAAAAAATGTTTTACTTTTGAATTAAAGTTTTTGTGTAAAAAGTCACACTTGGCTGATACGCTGTTGTTTAAAATCCCTTTTGATCTCGCATTGGCAATCATGGAGCATTATTTTCGTCCACCATCGAGTCTACCTAGTCAGTCTACCGAGTCAGTCAACCGGTCAGTTAGTCAGTCAGTCGGTTGGTTACTGGAGTTAATTAATCAGTCAATGTCAGTAGTTAGTTAGGTATTTCGTTAGTTAGTTAAAATTGGTTAGTTAAAATTTCTGATTATTATTATTATTAGGTTTATTTATAGTGCACCCTTAGTTGTGGTGGTTACTGTCGGATACACTTTACAGAGAAA
>WURV02193958.1:0-27858 GCA_011762755.2 Epimenia babai | reverse complement strand
TGACTAGTGAAATCATCAGCCTGCCTGAGCAGTTACCGGGGGACGCGACGTGGACGCTGATTTCATGTCCCCCCAAGATTATTCTCGGTTATCGACCTTTAATTTATTTCATTACGATTATGTGTATTTTGTTCGATAATTATGTACTGTATATATGTTAATGACCATCAGGCTTGTGCATAGATGTAGATTCCCTAAATGGCAGCCATTTTAAATAATAAATAATAAAATAAAATAATTTCATGCGGAAATACATGACCGATTGTACCGATTCATGGAGGGAATCGCGAGGCTAGCCGTAGGCTAAAGTAAACGGAAATGGTATAACAGTCTTAGCCGTTTAAGTCGACATGCATGGGGACGCAGTATGTTTGTCGAGTTTGACGTACGTCGACTAAAACGATTTACAGCAACAGATCTTCGACAATACACTAATGGTAGAGTAGATCGTTAAATTAATGAATTAATCGTACTTCAAGACGGTTGTAACGAGTAATTTATGAAGGCACGTAGGTAACAAGAAATACCCTAAAAGAAATATACGTAATCTGTTATCCATTTAGAGACCACAACCTCAGGACACGAACATGCCGTCTGACCATGTTGCATATTAAAGAATATTTATATACATATTATTGTTGGGACATGTTGAGCATTAATTTTATGCAAAGCAAATAGGCATTAGAAGACACGTGCCACATATGTGATAATAATAAATATTGGGATCTTTACGCAATTTAATAAATATAGTTTTTTATTAAGAAAATCGATATAGAGATATTGCCCTTTGACACACGCTAACGAATAGAATGTTATACAGGTCTATTGTTATTGCGAATGTTTTATTGTGTACATAATTCCTTTAGAGTATCAAGTCCTTTATATTGCTAGATTTTTAACAACCGACATAATATCGTAGCTTTTGAAAGGGAAGTTATCATTCGGGAGACAGTTCACTATAAAACATGCACGAGAAGGTGTCGATTGCTTAGGTCAAACTGCTTATTGCGAGAGAAAGACTCACATGAGGTGCAGAAATGTTAGGATGTCTGTATGAACATTGTTAGTTCTAATGTGAAAGTAAAGTGAAGTGACACAGTGGAGCAAATTGCGGAGTGGCAAGGTCGTTGGCATTCAAATCCCAAGGTCCCTGCTCGTCGGTGGACGGTGAACAGCTGTGTATAGGCCTGTCTTCTCAATAAACGAAATGCAAGATACTTCTCTATATGTGTATAAGTCGCTTTTATAAATTCTGCAAAAGTCGGTAGGGTGTATAAGTCGGGTGCGGGCCTATCTTCTGAAACGATGAGAAAAAAACCGACTCAATATACTCTATACTTTGTGAACTCTTTGGCAGCGTTATACATCTTTGATTACGTTCGGACCGGATGAGTAAATCGCGAAACGCGATGGAAAACTTCGAAAGCCACGGGCCGAATATCCAGCCCGGCGGCCACGCTTATCCCTAAATGCCATAATGCGTGCACGATATGGCGAATAAACTAATTTACTTTGGTATAGTAAGCAAATCGTATAGACAATCGACGGAAAAGTGGTTTAATTTAAGGCTTATTCTCGTCATACGGTGCGCTTAGTGGACAATGGCGCACCTGTAAACGCCACTTATCGGCGATATCCGAGCGGTATCCGTAAGATCAACATCGACTCGGTCCTAGGGGCAGAGTTTATACAAGCCCGCCGTGTTCCCACGCGCCATTGTTCGTTACAATCGCCCGTGACATTGTTCGGAGCTGGTCGCTTGAGAAGTGTGCGCTACGCTATTACGTTTACGCAATGTTTTGTGACGTAAAAGCAATTTCATTGGTCACACCCAAAACTTGGCACACTTAGGTCATTATTCACGCGAAAAAAACACGGAGGCCTATTACCATCCGGAAAGACCTATGCTACAAGGGCATAAACATCGCTATGGCATCAATCAGGTCGTCTGATAGAAAAAATTCGATCGCTTTACTCGCTAACATGCATTTTATAATAGAGTGTTTTCATTGGGACTTTAATATTTCTTTATATGATTCCAAATCAATATAAGTGTAGATATAAAACTGGAATCCTTTCTTATGGTTAATTCGTATGCACCGGGAAAAAACTGCTCCCTTTCCAATTTCTATTTACTAATAAAACAAACATTTTATACATATAGTGTACACAATTGCCTGCGTGCTTCGATACCATGCCGGTGTGTAGGGCACTCCTATAATAATACCCACATGATCAGGATGGGCATAACAATAGGTATCCGTTCTGGTATATTTAAATGCGCCCATAATGAATAATAAATGACGAGTATTTATAATTAGTTCAAATTTGTTTCGCAAATATCTAACAATTTCCGTAACGAATTTGGCTATATTATCAAATATTTTAGTCTTTCGAGCTTTTAGTAAGCTGCATATTTTGCCAATCTCGTTCTCATCTGGGTATTGGTAGTGATATCGTGAAGGTACTGCTGTCGGAGGTGTGAGAGAGCGGAACATTCAAGTAGAAAGTGGTGTTCGTCGGCCACTTCACTAATACCACACACAGTACAGTCTCCGGTGTCGAGGTGTGAGCGTATGTCAAAATGCGTACTCCCAAATGACTCGTTGTAAACTGTAATTGGCAAACGGCGCAGGCAGCCTCAAATAAATATTTGCCGGAAAGCACGCAACGGTAACACCTCTTTAGACTAATACAATTTATGTATTAACGAGCTTTCACATCGATTTAATGTGATAAAAATTATGATAAATAAATGCAATTACTCTCCAAAGGTCTTACCCTTGTATTTTTCTGACTCTAAAACTAATACGGGTACCCGTACTGAGCACACGTATATATTTGTGACACTTCACTTTCACAGTACGTACTCTCATTCGAACTAACAAGGAAACCTGCTGGTTCGTACAGGCTTTCTAACACTATTATACCTCATTTGGGTTTTCCTTCTGCAACAAGGAGTCGCAGTTTTTTTATTTCTCCTATACAATTGGTAGTGGATCTTGCAAGACTCTGTGCTTCATACTATTTGATCTTCAACTTTACGTGGCTCAAAAATATTACAATAATAAGTGATGTTGCTAACGGGGTGCATCTTGGGAAGACCCATTCCTAAACCACACCCCTTGCCATTCCCAAGACGCACCTGTGATATTACTATCTGTCCAATGAGTTGTTTTGGATGTTTTCATGTAATTTTTGACCTAATTGCGTGAAGGCTAACACTATTATTATATTCATCATAATTACGTTAACGTTCGCTCATCTGCTCCCGTTACCGATGCAGTATCTCGTTATTCTTCAGTCAAACTGACAATCTACCTTAGTTTTTTGGTTAACTGACTAGGTACAAATCAATGAAATGCAAACATCATTCGTATCATGATGCCTCCCATTTCCACAGTGTTCATGATATCACGATTTAGACTCAGGACGTTGTGACCAGCCCTCATCAGCTGGGTGAATGTAAAATTCTGCACCCTAATTATAGACACGAGTAGATAACTCCTGACGAGTAGATAACTCTTGACGAGTAGATAACTCTTGACGAGTAGATAACTCTTGGTCCCATTGACTTAGTCTTAGCGCCTATCACATTTTGGGGTTTGTCAATAACTGTGGACAGATTGTTTTTCTACGACACACCATGGTGCATCATATGGTGGTCCGCCAGGGTCACCCTTGCGTGGAGATATTACAAAATATCTAATGTACCTTAACCTGCATATCTGTTGTTACGGTCGTTGTTTATTTGTTTAGTCGCGAGTTTAAGTATATAAACATCGCAGTGAACTAATTATCAATGGCGGCGTAAACGTAAACTTACCAGCAATAAAAAAGTCGACAGACGTCAAAAACACTTTCGCTGCCCCATTTCCAAATCTTCTCGCAGTGGTATCGATATCTTTAAAAAATGTACTGTTGATAGTTACAGATGAACACAGTGAATCGCCTTTATGTGTGTTGTATATGGTGTAAATGTGGGGTGATGGCGTGCTTCTTAGGTTGAGGGTGCATCTTAGGCGATTTACCCTATCGTAATGAGTAAAAATATAGAGATTTTTCATTTTTCCTTGCTGATGTGGTACCGACAGCGGTTTTAATAATCTATCTTTGGTGAATTACAAACACTTTACGTAAAGTTGTCCATAATTTGGGCGCCGATCGTCTAGACATTGTAATAACTAGGATGCGATTGGGCGGCTTTATTTAACGGGATTATCTGGCTATAACGTTGTATCAATGTTGTTTTTTAACAACGGTGAATGTTTAGGTATACCGAAATATAATCCAAACAAAGAAAAATATTTAATCCCAACCAACTGATCCCATAACGGCATCGAGCTGATCAAATGCGCCGCTAATTGCTCATTAATAATAAGACTAGAAACGGTCGCTTTATTCGGTTATTGGCAATGTTATTACAGAAGACAAAGTTCAGAGACATTATTGGATTAGCCAAGTAGTAATAAGAAAAAGCGATTGGTATTCGTTTGAAGTTTTATGATTTACGTTAGGTGAATCAATGATACAGGTGTGTTTAGTTATCAGCACAGATTGCGTCTGCACCGGCTGTGTCCGTCAAACAAATAGAAATATGATAAAATCCATTGCGTTTGGATTTTTCAATCTGAACGGGCGTCGTATGAAAATTGAGAGTAAATAACACTTTTCCGGTGTTGCATTTACCTCAAGACGCGCGTAACTTTGACCCGTGGATTTCTCTCTGTCTTTTGCGGCAAGATGACTTAAAATTGACAGATCAAATAGAGCGTCTGTTAATTATCGTCTAGTTTGAAGAACTAAACCCACCAGAGAGAATGTATTTTTAACTTAGAGAAAAGTTATTGTGAAAAAGATTGCCACGTTCAGAATATTCCAATAAGTCGAACTTCAGAAAATTTATGCAAAATATTCTTTACATATGGCGATTTCGGGCCAATTAATACAAGATGCAATTTTGGTGGTCAAAATGGTCAATTAAAATCAACTTATTAATTAAATAATCGCAACCATCATTATTCTGGCATTCAATCGCTGTTTTTCTGTTTCATACGAGTCCGAATATGTCTTCGACTTGTGCATTGTTTCTGGAGAGTAGCACAATTTCGATGAAAATTTGGGTCCGACTTATACACAGTAACGTGTTATACATTGTTAGGTACCTCGGTAATATAACGTCTAATATAACTGGTATTGGCGTATTTGCATTATTAGGGTGACATTTCATCATTTTATTTGAACAAAAGTTAACCATTTTGGTTTGTCTATAACAAGTGTGATAAGGACATATGTCCTAAATAATAGCTACACGGTCGTGTTCAATTACTTTTGATAATTCCATATAGTAGGAAGGTAGTTTGAGTTTTGGGTTTATACCCGCACTTCGCTGAGAAAGTTAGCGTGAAAAAACACACGTCGTCCACCCCACTCGGTGCGCGTTTGTTGTTTCCCAACGATGTTGTCTTAATCATAGGAAATATCCCCGCTATTAATTGACTCTCCCGATTTCGTCCCTTGGATCTCATTAGGATTAGCCCGAGCGGATTAGAGGCGTAAATTGGATAATACCTCCGTTTTGTTTGTCCTATTGTTCGCCGTAATACCGTTTATTGGTAGAAAGCGGAGTTTATTAGTGGGTTTACGGCAGTAACAACAAAGGCGCGTGGTGCAAGTCACTCGAGACAGCGGCTAATAACGGCAAGATAAACACGTCCAGCACTGTTGCTTTCCGTGGGATTGTCTCTTAGGCCCACTCCATACGACGTTTTATCGTCGACACGTTTAAATTAAAATAAATAGAAACGACGCTAAAACGTCTGTATGCAGAGATTCAAAACGTCTCGGACGTTCTAAGTAGTTACCTTGAAACAAAAGAGTTTATACATAATCTTATCAGTTATTTGGCACACGATGAGTATTGGCTGTGTACTAATTCTCTTCGCTCCGGCCCCAACATGAGGTGCCAACAAATCGCCTCCAGACATCAAGGGTCTTGGGCAAGCCAGCTGAGCTCGTTCCAGGTCCAATGTATTTCTGCATCAGTCCCTAACACATCGCCCAAAATTTGATGTCTTTCTGAATTTGTTGGCGTTTCTGTAGCACAAGTTTTTTTAGTAGTGGGTTGCTAGCCCAACGCACAACCCTCCTCCTTCCTCATCCTGGAGTTGGGACCAGGCAATGGCGGGGTTATTAGCCATGTACAGTGTATCAAACAATATCACTGCATTGACATGAGGCCAGTGATTTATTGTCCGTGCCCCCTGGTGATAAGTGAAATTTTTTTTAGATATAACAATGGAGATACCAGTAGCAATAATTAGTGGAAATTCTAATAACAACATTGTAGTATAACTAGTAAATGGCATTAAGTTTAATAGGGAGAATTATATATACACTACATTTAACAGAAAACATTTGCTGCAGATAAATAAACTTAACTAATGCATACTGAATGTATTCAATTACATCATTTACAGCCTCTTATCGTTGTTTGTTAACTAATAAATGTTTTAAATTTGACATAAACACAAGTAGGGATTTTTTTTACATCGCGGCATGTTATATCCTACGCCAAAAATGCTACATTTATTTCTATTGGGACTGAAATTTTGATGCAGAAGCGAGCCCGGTAGTTCCAAAGCAGTTTTTATCAAATATTTTTCTACACCGAGGTGATATGTTTTTTGCATGCTATTTATTTCATCCGTTTGTTGTAACGTATTCAGTCAAAACAAGTTTATTTACCTCGTCGGTAAAGGAGATATAATTATATATTTTATTAAGCACACTATAGTATAATGAACCAAATATTTCAAATATGACAATACAATGACATAATAGTACTAGTCGTGATAAGATCGAGACAATACATAGTATACAGCAAGGTTAAATTATTTTGAGTTTTCCAATTATAATTATTTGAAATGCCATTCTTGCAAAACTCAAAAAATGAAACTCGCGAGAACACACAAGCGCTGCCGCGGCCAGCCACCACCCATTATTTTTTTTCGCGTCGCCGACGTTTAAAAAAAAAACATGAACACGAATTTAATAAAAACAAACGTTTTTATAAAAGCTCTTTATCTCATGCGTTTATTACGGTCATTAATCGATTACTTTATACGATAATCGTTTTCAATAATGCTTGGTTCATCGCTAGCTTTTTATACAGGCCTCTATCAGTTTTTAATTATCGTAACTAGCCAGGGGCTTTTAGATAAAGTCGACGTTGCATGTGTTATTTAGAACCTAAAATAAATGCGCAAGCGTATGAATTTATCGTTGTTTTATATCAGCTTTTCTATTGTTCAAACTGAAAACCTGTGAATGTATATCACGCAATATCCGCAGTTATTGGGCGATTCTTGCACGCCATGATGTTCTACCGGTAATTTCTTAACGATAGGCGCACCATCGTGGTGTAGGTTGTTATGAAGAATTTGGTTTCATATAATCGAAACTCTTTCAGCCAATATCCATCAATGTTAGCCCATCATGACGTCTGCCAACAGCAAAGCTTGCTGGATAATATTGATTTTAACTATTTTTGCTCCACTTCAGCTCTTCGCTGCCTTTGTCAATTGCAGGTCTTTCAACACGGTATACATTGTACCCCATATTGACTAAACGGAACGCTCAGTGGTAGAGCGCCGGCCTCCGAACCAGAAGGTGGACGGTTCGAATCCGGGCAATGCCACTGTGTATTTGCTTGGGCAAGGTACTATATCCTGATTGTTCTGGTCGACTTAGCCAGAAATAAATGCCGGTCGATCTAATTTCTCTGTTGCAACGCAATTTAATACGCACTGGGGAAGTTAATTTGCGAGTGGCATCCCGGCACCTGTTATGGAGCTGCCGACAGCCCTGTGAGTCCTTGCAGACCGTAATTTGTCAAGCTGCGCAAGCGGCTTTAAAATACTGGATATAAATGCCTAATTTTCTTATTGGACAACGCCTGGTCGTCGGCTTCTCCGTTCCTAGCGCTGTGCTTAGAAATCGTACGCTCGTACTGACAATGCAGAATTTGGCCTCTCTCAATTTTACCACTGGCTCCACCTGAAGAAATAACTCCCAGGGGCTCTTATCAGTAACAAGAAACTCCTTCAATATTATACGGTTTGGCAAAGAAACAATAAAATGTAGACTTTAGTCAAACGTGGAGTGGCTGGTTAATTCGAAATTATGAAGTGTTACATGGCGGATTGATTTCTACAAACTATACATACCAATAATACAGGTTATTATATTAATATAGGTTATATTATATTAATATAGGTTATATTATATTAATATAGGTTATATTAAAATAGCTAATATCAAAATAGGTTATATTAATACAGGTTATATTGATACACAGGTGATATTAATAGCAGGAGAGAAATGCACGGGAAAAACCTATACTTCTAATCCCATCAGAGGTTATATTAATACAGGTTATATTAATATAGGTTATATTGATATCGGTAATTTTAATCGTTCGTTTTTACATGACCGAATGAATGAATAAATGAAGCCACCACAGATGATAAAATCAACGACTGGGTGGAGCGTACTTATGAACAAGGACTAAGTTATGACGCACGATGATCCAAGTCGGATGTCGTGAAACCTCCAGACAAAATAAGGTCTATTTCTCGAAAATTGAGATCTGTGTACTAAGCAATTACACGGCATGCTGCCATGAGGGATATTATGGCAGTACGTACTCCCCTTTTTTATCAAAATGGACCCTTGCTCATAAATATTTCGTGTGTCAATTTTTCAGTTTTAAAGTCAATGGCCAATGTAATGTACTATTACAGCGTTATTTCTGCTTAATAGCGTGGTAAAAATATTTTCCTTCAAATGCTGCAATACAAGATCATCAAAACCGATCGATATCAACTATACGCGCGTTTAATAAAGGAGCGACGCTTTGTAACCGCCAATTGGTTATATTTCCACGTCAATCACTCCCAGTCCACGCCTCCCTCAATAATGGCTTCCGCTACTAGGAACAACTACACAACAATCAACTCTCCTAGCGATATAATGGGCTGGGCGGACAAACGAACGTAACAATTACCTAACAATACGACCGCGTTATTTCCCATGTAAGCCATAAAGGACTTCATCAGTCCGCGAAAGGTGGACTTCATTAGAATATACTTAGAGTGTTTAATTAAGTTGCCAATACCCGTAACTATTTTATCGTTTCTACGCACGGTCTTTATTGACAATATAGCTTCTATATTCCTCGATCAGAATCGCATATCGTATAATTTTATTTCGGTGTCGTAAACAATACCGTTATGTTTTGTCGCTCGTAAATATCGTTCGAATCTCGTTCTGCCGTTTACGTCAGAAAACGTCGTCCATTACGTCATATAAAATAAATATCGTCTCTCTTTTTGATGGTAATCGCGATAGATTTTGTGTTAACACGATAACTGACATTTACCGCATCTAAGTTCAAAGGAGCAAAATGCAGAATGTGAAGACGCCGAGAGGTCGACGAGGAGATATGTGTTGGCCCAGAGAGGTTCCGCTGAACCCCGTGTACGGACTTAGCCCTATGTATCTTCATACAGCTAGTGACACCGCCATGTTGGTTAGACCGTCATTCTCCATCGACAACATCCTCGCCCATCGCCCCGCCGTGACCAACGCACCGCAAGTTACGCCATACCTCCCTTATCATCCGTTCCAGACTCACATCTTCCCCGAAATACGTGGTAAGTCCGTAGTTTAGTACAGTGTATATTATTTATATTTCACCGTGATACCGCGTTTAGATATCCGAACGCGCGTTAACGAGCGAGAAGAATAGCCTACCCGTCATAAACCTTCACTGTGAACCGTATCTGAGAGCTTTTGCAGACTTATACTTTCGGACTACGAATGTTGTAGTTTATATAATAAATAATAAAATATAATAACAATGAAGATTTTTTTTAAGTGCCATATTATCTCTATGTCATTGTGACAAGATGATGCCTACGACACTTTACAATATAAATAATAATAATATGTCTCTGAAGCGCCTATATACATTTCGTGTAAAAACCAATTAAGTTATCAAACACGATAGAAAGTACATATGAGTTAAATCATAGCCTAACACAACAGTTAAATGACATGAAATTAAATGAATTCAATGTTGAAATTAAATGTTTACCATTCTTACCTCTAACACATAATATGCGCAGGGCAGCGGTGGTCCGCTACTACCCTTTTTCATACTTAAAGATCAGCTGACTACAATTATAATTATTTGGTAAAATCATGGTCACTAATTATGAGAGGTTAGTGTGAAATCAAAACTTTTTTAAATAGCCGCATTTCCGTATTAATGTGGCCGTTATAACGCTAGTTTTGGCATTTTGTCCTTCTTCGTGGACTTTGGGTTATGGTGTCTGATATCCACTTAAAAAAATCAATAAAAAATAACCATCCCCGATTTTACATAGGCATTATTTATATTACATCGTGGTATACATTTGGAACACCTTTTCTTTTAATTTTGCTTCTGGTGTAATAACCGAACAGATTATATCTCTAGAGGTTTTCGTAGAATTGACGATATAGTTGTTCCTTAAAGAATTATTCACGCGATAGATTTCTTAAAAAACAATTATTTAATAAATTTATTGACAAATAATTCTCGAAATTGTTTACCATATAAAATATTGTTATATATAGAAATGTTATATATAAAAATAAAAAAATACCGAAATTGTTCAATATATAATTACATTATCAGGATACGTCGGAGACGGTGCCGTAGTGATAAGAAATGCTGTCTCTCATGCGAAAGTCGCGAGTTCGAATCCGCTCAAATAAGAACGTTTCCCCCGCGCTTTTATCAAGACATTAGAACTATCAATTTTCTCTGCCCCCGATATTGATAATCGAATAGTTGTCATTACGATAATTCAGAAAAAATGGTAGAATAGCCGAATGAAGCCGAAAACGACGCGGGTACATTTTAACAAAGAATTGGCAACAATACACAATTATTTCTCGTTCATATCACACGTTTATAAACTAATAATACTCTAACTATATTTCAGACGATCTCGGTGTCGTACGAATATTACATTCTTGTTAATGGAATACTTTTGTTTCTGCTAGAGTCGTATTTTTATCCTGACATCGGGGCCATGATAGTATAAGAATTGGTCGTATTACGTAAGTTTTTCGTTCCGATATGGTATAGTAATTTTCATTCTACGGTGGGGAAAAGTCGAATTTTATTCCATTTGCGAGTATGACGTGGCGTAGGCACTATATAAAATGTGTTGTATTGAATTAATTTCCGAATAAAACTCATATCTCTATAAAATGCGATGCCTGTAGCATAACGCCATAAACATCTAAACATTATAAACGCTACAATACAATAGTCACATTTTGATGCTATGACACATAAAAATAATTTATGGGACTTTACAGAAAAATATAAAATCTTCGACCTAGTCTATGAATCACACTCGTGTTATCTTATAAGTTATACAAAGTTAAAATAGCTATTTTCGATAATGGTTTCGTGTAATAATTAAAGAAATTTGTTGCATGATGTTAGACGATTTAAAAGAATCGTGAAGTAAAAAATGCAAACGCGATCTAATCAAAACATCAGTAACAATTAAATTCTACATTCGTAACTTCATCAAATTAAGCGGTATTATTTCCCCTGATTTGTCCGAAAATTTAGTTTATTCCATTTGACAGGAACACTCAAACCGGCGAGTTTATCCATCTGTTTATTACACACATACGCACAGATGAAACCGTTAATCGAGAGGTAGGAACCGATGCAATAAGTTTCGGGGGTTCGAAACCGCCGGCCGCGCGACTTTTCTGTGATGATCCCCAGCAAGTCATTAGTCCCCGATTGCTGGATTAAATCAGTGTGTAAAATTGGTAGACGTTTGATAGCATCTATGGCGAGTGATTTGTGAGCGCCCAAGGTATTTCATCTGTTTTAAATAGCTGCCATGAACATTCATTGTAAACGGAATCCGAGAGCCTAGAAATCTTGTAACCTACGTTCCTTTTTGATCGTCACATCTGGAGCCTTTTTGATATATGATCCGTTCCAATATACCAGTCATAGGTCGATAGGTCTTATTCTTTTAAAAAAGTTGCATACCTCGTCCAAATTTTTACTGCAAGTTCGCGACGAGTGATAATGACCATAGTTCACTTCGTATAACACGAGCTAATGGCATTTAGTCAAGTCCCAGTAAACACCTAAATCGCCGGCGGCTTGGATAGCCTTTATTTATTCCCTTAACTACGCTTTACCACGTTCGTAAATCTCGCTCCATCACTTAAAATCGTCTTTCAAAAATCATATTTAAAGCTACAATAATGTAATTATTCGCAGTAAGTAATAAGTTATGGTGCGAATAGCTACCGCGTCCCGAGGCGATACAGGTGTTCACCAAGGCGCTACAATCGCGCCCCTTTCGTTAATAACGGGTATCGCGTGAGGATATATTACTTGTACAGCCATTAAACGATATAAACTTTGCTATGACCATTAATCACAAAGTTAGGATCAATTAATCGAAATGTTTAACACGAATTTCGACACATGAATAAATGTAATTTCAACAGCTGCGTTAACTATTTAATAAAAGAAATATTTGCATACTGTTCATATTTATGACAACACGTGCGATTTTAGAGTCGAATTAAAAAAATTCGCGATGCGCTGAAGATATCGCATTCAACAAACAGCCGCATTTACCAGTGTCACTATAAATAAAACTCGTAAGATTCACTGAATGGACGAATTAAAATTCCACGCTGGGCCTGAAAAGTGGGAGTAAAATTTTAATATAAGGCAATATACACCGATAGAAAATTGCTAGAATTACTCACCAGAGATAAATATCATCCCCATCAGAGGTATAGGTTTTTCTGTGCATTTCTTTCCAACTCACAAGAGATATGCATTACTATTTTTGTTAAGGATAGAGATTTCCTAACTCTATCGTCGTCAAGATGCGACTAAAAATATTATAGTAAATTAAGTGTAAAGCTGATTAATAAATATGGCTTAATATATCTTAACTGTTCACATGACATAGTATGACGCTGGGATCAATCAATCACACTAAGGTATAAAGAGCCCGACCGTTTTTTCTTCGATATTTGAAACAAGATAGTGGAACGGTCCAGCATCTTGCGCTACTCCAGTGCCGCCGAGACTGGCTGGATATGGTGATGGGTAGGTTAAGACTAAGCTAGTCGATGTTCCGTAAGTCGAATGTCAAAATTATAGTCGCCGAGAGTAATGCGATGTTATGAAGAGATGGGGTACTACCTACATTGTGGTCGTTGGTATTATAAGTGCGGAGATACTGGTTTTGATACTTCCGTCAACCGCATTGCAGTTAAATACTCAATGTAATGAGAAATGCCAGACTGCAGAGTTTCTACCACAGCGGTAAAACAGATGTGCATGGGCAAATGAAACCGCGTGCGGTTCTCCCGCAGTGGCAAAACTGGATGGTGTGTCCTCACGCAAAGGAGAAACATTTCTCGATTGATAATCCGGTCAATACTTAGAAACTTGCTCACACTATACTGCCCTTAATAATTGTCCTTGGTCTGACGAAAGAGGACGATCAGGTGCGAGAAATCATAGAGTTAACGTAGTTAGAGATCGCTGCAAGGCGCTACCGGCTCAGCCCTCTACGGTTTCTGCTGAACAATCAATCGAACTTAGACCACTTCTCTGATTGACTCCAGTAGCTACCCGAACAAATCGCATTGCGGTAAATTGAGATGAAGCATTACGACTGGCAGTCTATTTTCCCCATCCACTTTCTGATCTAATAACGATAATCATCGCCGTAAAGACATAATTACAGCCTAAACTATTACTGGACAACAGAGAGTTCACCACATTTTCCTCGTTTGAAGTTGTATAAATTTTTCTTGACATTACAAGCAATGTGCAAAACGGCTTAAAGCATATCGGACGCATATCAAAAATAAAAAATCAGTGACAATTATTGTTATTCTCGTTCGCATCTTTTGAATAATAGGGTACCGCTAAGGCTTGTGTTAGACCCAATTTATCAATGTTACATAATACAGAAGAAATTCCGTTCATGAAGTCTTTAATGGCCGTCATTGCTAATCCACCGTTAGTGCGAATGCTGTGTCTGTGTGCTCTTTAAGATTTCTTTCATACAAGTAAAAAATCCAATAAGTAAACTAAAAATGTTATCAATCTTGTAGACTGAACAATCAACAATAAGTGAGTGCATTATGATAATCTCGCAGGTCTATATATAATTTTATATAGCCGTTAATGCAATAACCCCCCCCCCCCTTCGTGCCGTTGTTTGCTAATTTCGAATCGGCGATCAAAACAGTCAGCACAATTTTCATAGATTGGGGTGATAATGTCGCGCCTGGCTATATACGTTTTGTTATATACACGTAACCACATTTATTGTTTTATGCACATTTTGGTCGTGACGTAGCGAATTTTTTATTCTTGTTTTCATTTTTTCATTCTCAGCCAAAAACCACCTTATGCGAATTTTTATCTAGAGTAGCCCGCAAACAGTGCATGATTATTGTTACAATTATAATAATAAGGCTTTATTGTTGAAAAATACTATACATATATCAAGATTCACTTCGCACAAATACTAATTTTTAATGACTTTAATGATGTTAATGCTTTTTAAAACTCACTAAATACAATCAAAACGGATAATCAAAACAGACCAACAAAATAAACGAAATCGTCTCGTCTTACAATGAATATTTACAATTTCTAGTGGGCTGAATTTTTGCATTCGTGTTAAAAAACAAAACCAACGGTATTCATACCAACCTTATAGTCTTGAAAAATAATAAAATCCTTACAGAAGCAGTAAAAAAATCAAGAATCGAAATTTGACCGACATAACCCCAATATGCCCAACTGGTTATAGCCATTTTAATAATAGGAATATAATAATATTTGATATTTAATGCACTTCTTCGAAGGCGTCTCGGCAACTCGCGTTCACACTGAAGTTTGTGTTGGAATACACAAAAATAAAAACAAATATAAGTGCATCAAAGAAAAGAATTATAAATATTGGTAATATATATATTTTTTTCAAGTATAGAATTGAAAATGCTCGAAGTCATAAAATATTATATTGCGAGGAATGAATTAATCTTTAAAGTTGTTTTAGGTTGTAAACGGGTTTTAGAATTAATTGATTTTTCATGGTTAAAAAGCGAGAAGTCATTTTTATTGATTGTTTTAGTGAAAGCTATCTCGCCCAGGTAGTGGCGCCGACAGTTTGAGAGTCATTCGCGTTGCCAGTAGTGCAATGGTTAGGAGCGCGGCTTCTCCCATGGTAGGGTGTGAGTTTGAATCGCATGAACCGCGGATTTTTGTGGCGCCCACCACTCAGAGAAACGAGGAGAACTTTCTTGCTTGAATATTGACAGAGATTGGTCGGTTATTGTAAAATTTCTCAGGGCCATAAAAGGAAAATATTGTACGTTCTACCGACATTTACTATCACCAATAAAGCACAAAAACCTGACCTTTTCCTTTTCTTCGAAGAAACGATGGTTATCGGCGTGAGTAGATAGTGAGACTGTAGGCCTCTAACATAAAAAAGTAGAAGCCCTATGATATCCCCGTGAGGTACTCCATAATTCAACGGGATATTTCGGAGTCATTAATAACCGTGTGGCCTCACGGGTTGGGTTGATGCCGGCAATATTGGTAATGCATCAGTTTATGATGTCAATGTGTCAAACTGGTATTATTTATGTTTAGTATTGGTGTGTAGCATAAGTCTTATCGTCTGAGAAAAACGCGTCTTGAGGAGTAAATTAACCAGCTATATACTCCGAGCACATAAAAAAATTGTGCGTTTGTAAAAAATATAGTAGGTAGTGCAAATCGTCCAGGGCTATAACCTTCCCATCGGGCGGCGCTGATTGTGGTTTTTTAGTCCCCATTCAGACACTGTAAGACTTCAGATGCGAGGATAGTACAATGTGAGATTATGTCCGTCTGTTATTCCAATACAAGTATTTATTTATTATTGATACAACAGGTTTCTGTTCTCCCATGTCGGCTTTCGCTGCCGGGTTCCACCCTGGTTTCTCGTCTAACGGCAACAAACGCAAGCGGCGGCACCGCACGATCTTCACGGAAGAGCAGCTCGAAGTGTTGGAGGAGACGTTTATAAAGACGCACTACCCGGATGTCATCTTGCGTGAGTCCATCGCCGCTCAGGTCGATTTGGCGGAAGAACGGGTCGAGGTACGTATCTTGCTATACGACAAAGTAGTCTCATGGTTTTACGGTATGATAGCCGGTGAGAATATTGATCGTGCTACCGTATGATAGCGTATCGGAACAATACATTCGACGCAAATATTTGATCTTTTAGGTACAAGTTACCGACTATACAAGCGTTACTTTGTCGTGTTGTTACACAGTTGCAGTCATATGTAGGATAATATATATTAAGTGACGAAAGGGGAGCTGGTGGGCTGTTGATTACAGCGTTTAATACCTCAATACAAAATGCAACTCGCTTTTTAAGACACGAAAAAACGAATTAACACATAAGGTACAATTCCATTCCGCAAGACGGAAGAAACATGAAACTGATAGGCGAAAGCTCGTTTAAAAATAGATTCAGTCTATTTAAAAAGGCATTATCATCGTATTATTTGTTCACTATTAGCAATCGCTAATCGTCTTGATAAGCATATAACTGGCTGTGTCCTGTGGGAAGTAGATCAGTGGGAAATATCACGGGATTATTTATAATGACAAAAATGTAGATGCATCGAGGGATTTAGGCTTAAACATAATGAAGAATCAAAACACTCAATAACTAAAAATAAATTATTTTCTGTCGAGATCGTTCGACAATGGTTTGATATTTTAGTCTACATAAATTTATATAAGTTGACAAATTTCATTCGGGATAAGGAAAAATAAAAAAGTGATTTGATGAAAATAAAATATCTGGGGCTGTTATTCTCACCGCTAGATCAGAATTACAAGCAATTATGATGTTTCTAAGGAATACCTGAATATTTTCGAATAGTAATAGATACGATTGTCGCTTTACCTCTCGATAGCGAGCATTGATATTCTTGAATCATCGGTTGTAGGTATGGTTTAAAAACCGTCGCGCAAAATGGCGCAAAGTCAAGAAGGACCACCAAAGCCAAAGAGCGTCTCACGACTCGTCCTCCTCACTCGACGATCGATTGTCTCCACCGCACCACGATCATGGCGAACAGGACCCGGATGCGGAAATCGACGTTGGTTCAGTCGACGACGCGCACATACCGGAAGTGATTTCCGAACAATTTTCGACCTCGAACATTCATACGAATTTACCCGCGCAGCGCAGTCATATAAACGACTCCTTTATTACAGAAAACATTGATGTATAGAGTAACAAGATAAAATCTAAAATTAACGTTTATGTTGTTAAGTTTTATTTATGATTGTTTTTATTGTTCGTTCTCCCGTATTATCATTTTTCACGTGTCCGCAACTATTCCATGATCCAAAATGGACGCTCTACGTCTAGAATTTACAGATATTTATCCAGACTATACCGGAACATTGACGTGTGTTTATATACACACTACTTACATTATGAATATATATTACTTTCCGGACTGGATTATTCTAATGTAGCAATGAACAGTTTTATTATTTGCAATCAAAATTTAGTTGAATCTCTATTTAATTTTGTTTGTATGAATATACCACGAGAATAAAGTATTGCAATTATGCGCATAGGGTAATAATCTGCGAAGACTACGAAAATCATCGATGTATCTAAACTAGGGGTAACCATTTTAGTGAACCGCCTTTTAATAGTTGCATGAGGTAATTATGATTTGTCGAGGCGGATATCTTAATTAGTTACATGGCGAAGCACTCGTAAGTGAGCGCTGTTATTGTCGCCCGTTGTAACAGAGTTTGTCACGCGATATGTCGAGTCGTGGCTTTATATTGAATTCATATAAGGCCTGTACGTAGGTGAAGTATAAAATATTCCGAAAGAGCGCTAAGACAGATGATCCGGTCTTCCTGCATAGCGGTTTACCACGGGGAGTCATGTGAAGTGACACATTGCAGGATTTCTGCAACCGCGGCAAACCGAATAGGGTGTGCACAAATGTGTCGAATCTGGGTACCCCGTTGCCGCGTTAATAACGTGTTCAAAATCTGCCAGACGCGTTGGGAAGATATCAGGTCACCATTGGCTAACTCGGTAATGTATCCATTCGTGTGATGTGTTTTGTTTTGTATTTCTGTATGTATTTCCTGTATTTCAAGATGGTGCTGGGACAACTAAAGAGCACAATAACGAGATATGCCGACATTATACTGTATTGCGGGAAGTATGTATATAGGATGTATGTAACAGATTTTCTATTGTCAATATGACAAAGTTTATTACATGATTAATCAAACGTCTGTTGATGGAATCCAAAATCAACTTTGTAATACTACGCCGTGTGCCACTGAAAGAGAAATCCCCTGTAATATCTGAATAGGTTGTAACAAAGCGACCTTATATTACGATGAAGATTGTTGTGTATTATCGGATAATATTATAAATAATTGAAAAGTCACGTGATTCATATACATCTTCCGGTTCGCTGCATTCTCCGTCGATCCAACTGAAACAGAGCGAGGCTCCATTCCGGTCAAATATATTTTGATAGAATTATCATAATATTCGGGAGGGCCACGCAAGGCAAGGAGGGTGGTTTTCCGTAGAGAACATAAAGAATAAATTACAATAGAAATTCATAAGATTCGCCATTAGTTAATCGATAAAATGCTCTCTGCCCATGATTTTCATGTTCAGTCTACTGTCATCTCCGGTAATCTGTTACTGTTATTGAAATACTCCCATTTATTTCAGCATTTTTCTGTAATTTTGGCTCAGGTATTCACGGGATAACAGTGTAACACCATGCAAGCGAGATGAATTCCTATTAATATGCTGTTTTTGGTGGCCTTATAACAACAATTTGAGTGGAATAAATTCGGATGAATGAAAAATATTCTGCGAAAATACAATAATCGTAAGATCCTGTCCTAGTCAGTATACTTGCGCTTCCACATAACCCTTTGAATCCGTGTTATTAAAAGTTGACGAATTTGAGGTTAAACGTCCCGGTTTATCACAGCAAACAGAACCATGTTTGAGGAACTGAACGGGTGATTTTAATAGCGAGACGTCCGTGGTTCCAATCGACGACGCCAGGGGAATTTTCCTAACTTTCCCTGGATATTTCTCTCGTATACACTCGTAAAAATGACATGGAAGATGTAGTAATATAGGGTACATTCGTACAGTAGCGCGTTGTAATATTTGACTATCGTATAGTAAACAAATTCTTAGAAATGCGCCTGACATTAAGACTATAAATAGAGTAGCACGGACACATACTAATACCGAGTGGGTTGAAATTAGGCCACCACAGTCATGGCCGCATCCCGGTAATGTTGGAAAAAACAGGCAATTTCAAATGAATTTGTATCCTCAAATATATAGACGAAAATGTCATATTGTAATATACAAGATATAAAACAGTAGAATGGTGAACGCGAGCTTTCGTACACTGCATCGGTGGGAATTAATAGGCTAGATGATAAAAAAGCTTGTATTAATTTTTACCTCGGTTAATCTAACAGGTGTATTCTCTTTATTTCTCGTATTATACGATAGAGCCAAGACGGCAAAATACGTATCTAGATTCTTACATATTTATGTAACGATATTGGGAAACGGTAACACTGTTTTTTTGGCATTTCTCTTTAGTGATATTAGTTAGCAGAAAAAATATATTGATTTTTTTATTATTGATAATAATAAAGGTTTATTTAGAGTGCCGTATTATCGCTTGGTCAATAATGACAAGATGATGTCGACGACACTTTACAATGTTTCCAGCTAAAACATAAACCAATGAGGTTATGTGCAATTTGGGGAGTACTGCGATGCCTAGTGGTGGTTTTACACTTGTATAAACTTATACAATATACATGTAGTTACGGTGACGACTACTTTGAATTATGAAGGATTAAATATAAACATGTAACACTATGTGAACTAAGAAAAACTAATGAACTATACAGTAAGTCTATGTGTAAGCGCGGGTGATGAGGAGAGTTTCGAGTTTGGACTTGAAGATTAAAGGCAATTGAGTAAAAATAATGGGCAATAATGGCTGCCACGTCACAAGCAACATTTGCAACAAAATCATCACTGTCTACTTACAATTGATCACCAGCGGTGTTCATTTTAGCGACATATTGTGTTATTTGAAATTAAGCAAGTCTGGATCTCGCGATCTGATTCTTGGGGACATAGTGTGTGGCCGCTATCGTTCCATATATTGTAGTGTAATTAATGTGTTATTGTCTAGTGGTAAATTTCCTCATGTTTGGAAACAAGCAGTCGTCCGGTTCATTTCTAAGTTTTCCTCAAACAATGAGAGTCGGGCTACTTATAGGCGTTTCCATGTTCTTGCCAATATCGATGCGCAGAGAACGGGCTTTTTGACAAATTGTCTTAGTATTTAAATCGAAATCATTTGTGTGATTTGAATCAGTCTTCCGTTAGTAAAGGTTATTTTTATAAAAAAAAATAGTAGCTTTGACAAACAGCAGTTACCATCAGGTATAGCACTGGCTTCATTAATTTTAATAACCTTTGTGCGTAAAAAAGTGACGTCACTTGTTCGATAACGAATAGCCTCTAGCGCCTGCGCAGTAGCGATTCGAAAAGGGTTAAAAGGTAATAGCTCCCCGGTAAAAAAAACTGTCGCGGACAATATGAGAGAATAGCGTGTCTATGTCAATCAAGGACCGGACTCAAGCTGATAAGCTACGGAATACAAACATTGTGCGTTTAGATGATTATCGAAATATCGGGTACAACACCCGTTTATCGACATAGCCGATGAGCGCGTTTTTATTCGAGAAAGATTACACATCTGCACAGGTGTGGGTATGGTTGTAGAAGCACACACGAACAAACACGGACAGGGCAATAAGAATTGAATTTATTATTGCGTTTTTACAGTCGTTTTTACATTATATTCGGGTAGAATAATCATTGACAGGAATGTGGGAACTGGACATCTAATGGTCAATAATTGAAACCCCAGATTTCGCGAAATCGCACGATATCGCTAAGCCCGAAAAGAATGTAGAATATTAAAAGAGCTCGACTTAACAGGACGAAACTACAATTCTGCATAATTTGGACAAATTCTTTTTTACACACCGTCTCATACTGTGATTTAGTTATTTTCCGCCATTTTTCATGTGATTTTGCTAGCATAAGTCTATCGGGAAATAACTGGGGAGAATGTGCCAGTTCATTGTAGAAATATTCAGATAAATACGTACTGCAAACGATTTCCAGTAGGCCCCTTGAAGTAGGGGGAGCAATTCCGCTAATACAAAGAATTGATGATTATGGATTATCTCCTTCAATTGAGAATAACAAACGAGTATTTCGGGAAAAATAGTTCTCTTCTGTGCAAAAGCGCATTACATATTTTGCTGTTTGAACAAAATGTTGTTTGGGCAGGAAATGGCGGGATTTAAATGTTACTTTTTGCTAAAACTTTTGCCCAATATAATATTTTCAATGTCTTATTTCAATAAAAAAAATTCTCAATCATCGACACGCCAGTCTTGCAAGGCGCAAAAAATCATAGTTTGTGCATGAAATCGCGCTTGAAACCAATAGGCCACGAACAGCCAATCTCCAAGCCTGGTCTAATGGCGTTTCATCATCAGTGAATATAAAATCCGAAAATTCATATTAATAATATTTGATATTTTTCCCACCAGTTGTTAAGATATTATCTATGATTCGCGACTTGAAGCAACTTAACGAGAAAAAAAAACATTGAAACGTTCTAAGCTGTTTATATAATTTATCTAGGATCAGGTAAACAGATATGATAGCATAATATACACGATAGAGCAATAGTGTAGGAGAAGAAAAAATCTGATATTAATCAAAAGCTTCTTACAGTGAGACATAAAAGGTCCCATAGGTACCTCGATAAGAGAAGCTAGAAACAAAACAAATTCTTCAATATAACTGGCATTAGGTATATATATTATTTGTATAGCATTGGTGTAAAAGCATTCTGCTTAACGGACCGAGTTCTTGTTGAACTTTATGTCACCCGCGGTATATTCGAAACAATCCACGGTGATTATGTTCGGCGAGAAACGCCTCGCTCATAGTCGCAATCGCCATCTTTGTTGTCACTAACATTATACAGAATGGCAGAGCACCAGACCGGTTATCTGGGGGTCGTGGGTTCGTGTCCCATCAGGGGTAAAGGTTTTTCCTGTGCATTTCTCTCCAGCTATTTATAGAACCACATTGGCTATCCTAATAACCATCACATTATACAGAATATCCGACAAAAAAATCGATACGTAATATTTACACGCAATTATAAGCATGCGTATCAAGGGAAGTATTTTAGTGGCACGCACTGTACCCGTAATATCACCGAAAACTCTCACTATACACAGCAATAATTATTATAAAAGTGTCGCCAAGAGAAGATGCAGCTCAATTAAGATTTATCTACATGAACTAATTTTTTCTTTCATATTAGCATTTTATTAAATCCAATGTATATTAAACGGACATGTTAAGACGACGAGTGATTGTCAGAATTTCTTAGATATTTGTTAACGGCGCCTTATATAAAGTTGTTCATGAAGTGTAAGGTAATGTAATTCGCACAGTCTTTTATTGTCCGAAATCCGCAACACTTGGAAATCTATTGCGCGCGCGCTCACTGAGAACAATGAAGAGACGAAAAGGAAGCTGCATCGACGTAAGTGAAAGAGAAAGGAGTGATTTGAACAACACAAAAAAAATGGTGTTATAGGTATTCAAAGAATATATTTATATATATATATATACGATTTGGGCTACACGATTCTCATAAAGCGCGAGCGTATTCGTTCACTCCGGAGGATTCGCCGGTGGCATTCGTAGATGTTAGATGTGTTCTGTGAGCGAATTTCGCCCTCTCCGTTGAAGATCGACCAATGAGGAAACAGGTCAAGAGTGGGAAACACGTAGTTTTATTTTGTTTCCCGTCTATATATTTTGCGTGACGATGGCGCATAGCCGGCTGCTTTCGTTTTACGTTTGGTACGTTCCGTGGATTCGTTACGCTCGTTTCGTATCCGGGATGAATGAGCACTAAGCGAACATAAATATCCATATCTCGGTATCGGATCAACAGTCCGTTTCAACATCGCTAAAGACCCGTCTGAGTTCCCGATTAGTTCGTAAAACTTCGTGGTCTATGTCGCTCCACGGGCGTTTTATTGAGAAGTCTATAGCGTTTTCGTGCTCCGTTGGAATGTCATGGACCTGACTGACATCGCTGATGTCAGAGCAGGCGATCGTGTTGCTATGGTTACTGTGGTCGTCGACAACCACTAAATTTTCGTCGTCTGTGCGCGAGGGAAGCGACGTGTCCTTGGACGTATATTGCGTTAGGCTAGGTATATCGACGCTGATGTCTGCCGAATCTTGTTGCTCGCTGTAACTCCGTCGCGAAACTCCTGGGTCAAGGTCACGTTTCGTCTTGCGCCACTTCGCCCGACGGTTTTTGAACCAAATCTAACAAAAAGAGTTGTTTTTACAATTTTTAACGCAATTTCAACCGCTTTAATTTTCGAGCGGATCTACATGTGATGTATATTACATGTGATCTATATTACATGTGATCTATATGTGAAGGCACGAAAATTTTCTGCTGTAATAGCCAGAATACCCAATTAGTGTCGGAACAATAAGGAATCGCCTAAAATTTATGTTTCTAGCATTTACTACCATATGTTAGTCTGTAACAGCATTAATGTTAACTATTTACGTCAGAAAAATCAGTTTTTAAGTACGCAAACAGTAAAGGTTGTACGGTCGAAAATTCATAGAACAACCATGAACAAGATTCTTGTATAATATTGGGGGAGTTTTATGCTGAAGTCCCTTATTGCAGCCTTTCATGTATTTAATTTACGAGTGTCATTGTAAATTTAACTAACATACAATCTTTGCATTCGTGTTTTGTAGCCCTGTTATGACGATCAAATCAATCATTGATATTTTGTCGAATTTTCCTATTTACCTCGACACGTTCTTCTTTAAGATCTGTCTTCAGAGCGATATCTTCCCGCATTATGACGTCGGGATAGTGCGTCTTCTGGAACGTTCCTTCGAGAACATCGAGCTGCTCTTCCGTGAAGATCGTCCGATGTCGCCTCTTGCGCTTCTGACCGGAGTAGTTGAACGGGTTCTGACCGAACAGTCCGGTAAACGGGTTGTAATGGCCTGCGGGACATAACCATTTCAATAAAAAGGAGCATTGTTACGCGATAATGTGCATTCTCGTTAATAATAATATTCAATTCAATTTATTCGTTTAACCCCTCCGGGTATACGAAATTATAAACAATGATGATAATAATGATAAAAACAACAATAAATAGTAAGTATAAACTAATACTTCGATGGCGAACAGATCCAGCACGACTCTGTTTGGAGATGCCAAACAATACTTATACCGTCTGTATAGTACAAAATACATCGTACTAAATAAAACCAATTTATCGAGGGAGACTGATATTGGATATAATGCAAATGATATCATATGACGGCGAGACACATGCAAAAATGTTACAGGTTCAGATAGACATTAAAAGAGTGTTCTATTGAGAACTAAAATATCTCATTATTATACGACAAAATTTGGACAGCTTCTCTATTTTTGCGCCTTTACTACTGAATAACTCGCGAAATTTAATGCAGTTGTGATGTCTATAATATGGTTGGACCCCTGCCTGGCGATCTTTAGCAAAATAATAATAATAATTATGCATGTATCCGCCTCCCACGTGTCAGGACTCTCCCGATCACCACCCACCAGCATCCATTCTCTCGATACGATATTGGTCTATCTGAGCTTATATCAGCCGCATAGCTATTCAACTGTTCCTGCCCTCGTTCATCACAAAATTATCATGCGTCCACAAACCATTCCTCATTCACCGGGTCTACTCGCCTACTAACCACTAACGGTTATCGCCCTTTTACGTATTCATCCGTTTAGTCATCTAAACCTTATCCAATCCGTTACCGATCATCAGGAGTCACCCCACCACGACCGTTATCGGTCGTCATCAAACCTCTACAACTGGTTACCTGGTTATCAAACGAACCGTTAATGCTACAATCGCCGCATCAAACTCGAGTAAAACACATTGCCAGTAAGCGACGGACGTTGACAGCGGTAGAGTTAATCACGGTTTCATCCTTCAAACTCCAGTGCACACATCATAACGAGTATATCGAAACGCTTATCATCTGATTAAACTTTCAAACATACAGGCGATAGCGAGCATTTCACGCTCAAATATTCACAGCTTATCGGCGTTAAGGCTAGTGTGACAGAAGGTGCAGTGTTAAACAGCCGTCATATATCACCTATTTACCATCGTTTATCACGTATTAATGAGGACATGACGGGCCTTCTAGCAAAATTGTCAGTAGCCGCGAGTATCTACACAAGATGTACACAAATTCCCACCCGCAACAAAGTACGTGTCACTTCGAATCTGTTTCAAAAATCATTTCTCAGCCCAGTTATTATCATCATATGTTTTTTATTTGAAAAAATCCATATGTGACTTTTCTCGGTAAAAATCGCCAATGTCGTTTATTACCATCCTCTTCATCGATTGGCTGAATACGTAAATTATTTGCCAACTATATTATCATCGAAGTCTTTTTAACTTACAAATAAACACATAGAATAGGCTATTCTAAAAGATCGAAAACGTGCTGTATTATCTCAGAAATTTTTGTATACAGACAGCCGACAAACAAACGAAGTTTAAATATTTTCTAATTTGTTTCTAATTTCATAAATATTTTATTGTGCTCATGGTAGCATTTTATCAGCAATACTGCTGTGTATAAAGTTCATACGTATAAAGGATTCAACACGAATATGAGTAGAAAGACATGTATATTACACATTATGGTACGTTAAATGACGGACTTAAGTTGGCTATAGATACACGTGGTGTTACGCGCATAAACAGACACCACACACACACGCGCACGCACGCACACGCACGCACGCACGCACACACACACAGACATATGCACAAAAACACGGGCATCTATGAACACAAACAAACGCAGGTGCATCAGATACAAACACTCACATACACACGAGCGTGATGTGTCAGTAAACACGTGACACGCGTGCACGATGATATATTGTTCTCGGCGGCTGATCACCGTGTACGTCACGTTCTGCTACGATCACCATACTCCGGCGACAATCGACAATCCCAGTACAACACACTCGGGGAATATAAACCAACGATCAACATACATACGCCATTATCACCTACACTAAATCACGACGTGTCAAAATCGTGTCAAACTGTTATCCCCTTAAAGACGACTTTTTTTCTCCCGCTTTCTCGTCTTGAATGCGGTAAATATATTAATGCGCTTTCCTTTAGGTGATAGCCATATATTACACGGCGAGAAAAACGCATTGATTAGCGATTACCTGTTACCGGTACATCAAAGTGGAATTAATGGTGACATCGCAAATTACAGGTGTAGCACTGTTTAAAGCAGGCTTGTTTCAGTAGGAAGAGAGCGCCTTACCGCGTCTTGCAAAGTTCGATTGGAATAATTCAGGAAATCTGGTACCTCCGGGAGATTTCATATACTGTACTTAATAGAAAATCAAATATAACTTTCAGAATTTAGCTTATTTTCGCCTAATACCCCCCGTCTAGGCGACTTCCATCCGCCTTACTACCGTAACAGATGTCATTAACGTGCGTTTCACCACTCGATGACAGTACCCAGATGTACACCGATTCGCTTTGTGGCTGCATTCAAGTCTCCCCCGGGCGCATTTCTCGGCTCTCGAGCTGTCACGTGCCAAGTCGATATGCACATCGTGATCTATAGTTTAGTGACCGAGCTTTTCTACGAGTAATTATTATATATTAGATTAATCGTAATACTAAAGGAATTAATTCGACGATCGTAAAATTTGTATCGAGCGCGTGGTGCAATATATCTGTTTATCCACGTGCATAATATCGTATCATTGTCGCAATCGTCGTCCAGAGCCGAGAGATCGCCATCGAGTCTAGCAGAGACGTGACCATTCTTGTCCAACCTTGTAACATCTCAATCAAATACAACATAGCCAGACAATCGACATCGAGTCTACCCTAGCGAGACATTTGGAGTCGAGTCTACCGGAGCCAGACAATTGCGATCGAGTCTACCATAGCCAGACAATGCGATCGAGTCTACCATAGCCAGACAATTGCGATCGAGTCTACCATAGCCAGACAATCGTCATCAAGTCTACCATAGCCAGACAATTGCGATCGAGTCTACCATGGCCAGACAATTGCGATCGAGTCTACCATAGCCAGACAATGCTATCGAGTCTACCATAGCCAGACAATTGCGATCGAGTCTACCATGGCCAGACAATGCGATCGAGTCTACCGTAGCCAGACAATGCGATCGAGTCTAGCATGGCCAGACAATTGCGATCGAGTCTACCATAGCCAGACAATGCTATCGAGTCTACCATAGCCAGATAATTGCGATCGAGTCTACCATAGCCAGACAATGCGATCTAGTCTACCATAGCCAGGCAATGCGATCGAGTCTACCGTAGCCAGACAATGCGATCGAGTCTAGCATGGCCAGACAATTGCGATCGAGTCTACCA
>WURV02193947.1:0-12168 GCA_011762755.2 Epimenia babai | reverse complement strand
ATCGATTTAACATTGAGTGTAATAGAACTAATGTGGGACTTCAATGATCATACCGACATACGCGGAAATACGACATATACGTGTGCGAGATAAGTGGGTAGGCCTGTATACGTATATCAGTTCGTTTTGCCACAAATAACTTTCATTGGTGCTTAGTTATTGCTGTTCGATCAGAGCAACGGGCACAAAATCTGGTTAAAATCTTGTGAGAAAAACTTCTATTAGGATGTGAATTGTAAAATTCCATGTAAATCGGTACCTTCATACAGCTGGATCTCATCCCATTCTACAGCCGTCAGCTTGGTGTGATACTCCTGGCGCAGGAAGCTGAGGAAATCCCCGTCGGATGCCGGTGAGTCGTTACCCCGGAGTTCATCGCTAATCTTTCTCTGTAGCAGACGAAACTAAGAATCAATGTAGTAAATTATCTTTTTCAAAAATTTCTTTTCAAGTTCGATTATGCTATATAACTTTTATAGTTTCCCTATCAAACAAAGTAATAAGCTTACAGTTATATGACAGAGCAAACCAGAGCTTATGAAAAAAGCAAGAGCAAGCAAGTACTATACGAGATATATTACATGCTTGTAATATGTCAATTAAGGTAATTTCTGTTAATTCGCTCATTAAAAGGTAAAAGTAAAGTAAAATTAACGCAGGAATCAGCCAATAAAGGCTCTTAGATGCGCTTAACAAAGAAGTATTTTTTGGCAGAAAAATTTAAACCAGCATTCGGGGATAAATGACTTGCTGAGGGTCATTGCACAAAAGATGATGGGTGAGCGGTTTCGAACCTGCAACCTTTTGGTCACAAGTTCGCTTCATTAATAAAATTCCTTAGCTTCATTAATAAAAACAATATAGCTAAAGTACATGACATTATACTGAACAATAAGTGTGTTTACCCTTTTCGATTTACATTTCGTTTTAGTCACAGTAGCGCCAACTTTCTCTGTAGATTTCTTTCGTTTTATTGCAGTTTTGCTTTTTATCAACGAATCATCAGTCTTTTTGAATTTCTGAGACCTTTTTGACATTTCTTTGCTCTTCATATCTGAACAACACACACTTAATCATAAATTTATAGACTATGTTATTGGGAATTATCCCGTACAATCTAGCACCATAGCAACAGTTATTACTGTGTAATGAAATGACTAGTGTGGTAGCTACTAGCTACACATTATGGCCCTTAGCTCCCATATAAACATAATGTTAATGGGGATAGCCAATGTGGTTCTATTGAATAGCTGGAGAGAAATGAAAAGAAAAAGCTTATACCTCTGGTAGAACTCGAACCCAAACCCTTCAGATAACAGTTTATTTGTGCATTCCTCTCCAGCTGTAAAGGAAGAAAAAACAGCGATACCGGAGGACAAAAACGATGCAAGCCTATATGGTATTATTATTACGATATCGCTATTTGTGAATAGTCATGTCTATACGGGAGCAAGGCATGAGATAATGAGTCGCGTTATCATCATATTGCATCTCTGTACTCATATAATCTTACTACCGTTCCTCTCAAAACCGTTTTCATTTTTACTTACTCTGTGTGGTTTCTTTGGTTTCTACATCATCGTTTTCATCAGATTGCGTATTCCACCATTCATCATCTAAATCGTCCGCCATGATGGTAGCGGTGAACTATATTTATCGCATTTGTCTCCCTTTAGTGTGTACTTAAGTCTTCTTTTAAATTCGTGGTAGAAATTGGTAAGTCATCTTCTCGGAGCTCCAATTGATAAAACATTCCCTCTTGTATTGTTCTTATTTATTCAGCTCAGTCATGTCTAGAGATGTCTCTACATACCTCAGTGATCAACAAAGGAGCAACACTAATGACACGTCTTCCGACTGGGCTGAACTTGAGAAATTATACACCAAAAAGTGAGTCGTTAGCTTATAATTTATAATCAGTATACTGCTGTGAGTCGTTAGCCTATAATTTATAATCAGTATACTGCTGTGAGTCGTTAGGCTATAATTTATAATCAGTATAATACTGCTTTGTATGGATAAAATTTACTCCCTGCAGTATTTATCTACCTTTCTCTTTAGGAGAATTATAAGGATAACATTCAAAGATTTTTGCATGCGTCACCATATTTTCCATGTTTTTATTAGTGAATTGAAACCAGTGCGAATAAATAGATATACCCAGAATTTATATACGTTATATACCCCAATTCCTTGCATTGCATGCTCATGAGTTGGTCCACAGTACTAAGACACCCGTAAGACTTTAGGAAAAATATAAATCCAAAGATATAAACTGCGAACCATAGCAATTCATGTCAATTTAAATAGGTGTGTTTTGAGCATTGATTTAAAAACATCATGAGAGATGATGCTTCTCTATTCCAATAGTAGCGAATTCCAGAGACATGCACCTGCAAAACAAAAACAGTCCTTACGAGTTGTGGCCAGGGGGCACTTCTCAACTGCTGCCAATCAACAAGCAAACGATGGGTATGGCAGTATTCTGGGGAATGTACGGTCTGATGGGTCTAATATAGCGCAGCTGGTTGAAACAAGAGCAACATATGGAATTGACATAGTCAGAAACAGAGAGGTTCTTAGTGAGGATGACACCATATTTCTGGCTGCATCAGACTAGACGAGAGATTTAGACTCTGAAATGAGTGAAACTGAAAACTGTGGGTTAGACTGCGGGAAATCACTAAAACTTCCGTTTTGTCATTATTTAGTTTGTGACATCCATTTTTTGATGTC
Organism: Epimenia babai; assembly: GCA_011762755.2. NCBI lineage: Eukaryota > Metazoa > Mollusca > Solenogastres > Cavibelonia > Epimeniidae > Epimenia > Epimenia babai. The sequence goes on along the minus strand of WURV02193947.1, from coordinate 9,432 downwards.
CCACACGCAGTCCGTCAGTCAACTGACAGCCGAGGTGACAGCACTATTATCGAAGGGGACATAAATCTGGATATCGCCCGCATAAGGAGGAAAATTAACGTTGCCCTGACGAAGCAGGTCATCTAACGGCGCAAGATACAGTGTGAGGAGAAGCGGACTCAAGAGAGAACCTTGTGGGATGCCACGGTGAAGAGACCTTAGGCCAGACCGATGCTCCCCAACAATGGACAGATGCCTCCCTGACAGATATGATTTAAGCCACTCTAACACCTGGCCTTCGATAGCGTAGCGCTGTTGTAGATGACACGGGAAAATATAATGGTCTATCATATCGGAGGCCATCATTTATAGTTACAAGTGCACTTGAGAGCTAATAATTAATAGCTTTATTTCTAGAAATAGAAATACCAAACCAGTGCATTAGTTACATAACTAAGATCCTAATTCAACCAATCAATGCATAAATCATTTCAGACTATGGCACGAGTTGACCCTAAAACTACGTGAGTTTGTCCTACATCCCATGTTTGCTAGTGGAGATGGCCTAATAAAGGTGAGTTTTATCTTATACTTTGCAGCGATAGTTATTATCAGTACTAGTACACCAACATGTCATAGGCTGTTTACACAAGTTCTAAATTTACATAAACTTGATTTTCAAAAAATCCAAACATATCAAGTATACTTCCAGAAAATTCTATCATCTAAGAATTACAGAAGAATGTTTCTAGGTCATATTGGAATTAAAGAAATATGCAAACAAACTCAGAACTAATAATGTGAATCGAACAAGGCACGGATTCTTAATACGGGATCTATGAATGGGGAATAGAGACGCAAGAACGAGGTGAAGAGGCGTCATGTTCGTTCATTCAGTGAGGCAGAGGTTCTCTCAACAAAACATAATGTTATTTTAAGAAAGCGTTTCAAAGATGAATGACCAATATGAAGATCAAGCATATTAATGATAAATGGTCTATGGTGAATTTTGTAATGGTAAAGGTCCAATGTGATGATCAAGCAGATGAATGGTGAATATGATGAATGTTGAAATGATGCATGTCCAATATGAAGATCAAGTAGATGAATGGTAAATGGTGAATGAAGAATGATGAATATTGAATGACCAGTATGAAGGTCAAGCATATTAATGACGACTGGTCTATGGTGAATGTTGAAATGGTAAAGGTCCAATGTGACGATATAGCAGATGAATGGTAAATATGGTGAATGTTGAAATGATGCATGTCCAATATAAACATCAAGTAGGTGAATGGTAAATGGTGAATGAAGAATGATGAATATTGAATGACCAGTACGAAGATCGAGTGGATGATGAAAGATGAAACTTGATCATTGTTCTGTGATAAATCATGAATGACTACTACAACACTCGCCTTACCACTCAATGAGGCAATATTAATGAGGGTAGCCAATGTGGCTCTCAGATTAATTGGAGAGGAATGTACCAATAAGGGTTTCCTCTGCATTTCTCTCCAACTCATTGGGCATTCATCGGACACAATAGCAATGATGATACTTTGTTTGTATTTTTTTCCAGATGTACGAAAACTTTATTGCTGACTTCGAGCATAGGTACGTGCATGTGATGTATGTTATTATTCATTAGTGGACCAGTTAACTATACGGGGATCGGTTTGCTTTTAACTCATGCTGAATAAATTAGCTGAGCTGCCAAACACACTTTACATGAAACAATAGCCTAATGGTCCAAGGCTATCATATAATTACTTAAATTATATAAAATTATCACCTTACAGTATAGCAGGTAATACAGATCAATGTTAGATACAATTACGTATGTACATTTACAGTGAGCACGAAATAGATAACATTGGAAAGTAGAAAAAATACCGATAAGGAAAATAATGTCATATGTAGGCAAAGTCACCATAAATATAAAAAATTTGTGAAAACGTAAACAGGCTATTTATCTTTGAAAGTGTTAATTCTTGGCAAATCAATAAAGTACTGTTGAGCTATTTAGTAAAAGCAAAGCTAAATAAGTGTGTTTTGAGATTGCTTTTAGATTGGCTAACAGTTGTTGATTGTTGAATGGTGGCTAGGAGTGCATTGAAAACGCAGGGTGCAGCAGCGTAGAAAGCATGATCTCCAAAATTAACATGTTTTGTCCGAGGGACTGCGAGCGTGAGGGAGGAAGACGAGCGAGTTGAACGCACAGATGTGTTGAGATTGTTGAGGATAGTATTAGGTATAAGGAGACATGCCATGGATACATTTATAAGGAGAAGGATTTTGAAGGTTATACAGGATGTGACAGGTAGCCAGTGGAGTGAGTGGGAAACTGGAGCGATGGGAGAGCAACGAGTGGTCAAAGGCGGCACTCAAGTATGCAGCTATGGGTATGGATCGAGTTGAGCATGTCGTTTACAAAGCTGGCACATACTTTTGTGCATCTGAATCTCAGCAGTGTTCAATAAGTTTCTAATCCCAATCTTAATGTACAACATGGTTAGAAACTCCACCACCTCTGCTGGTGCAATATCTGGATCCACTTTCTGTTCCATTTGTTATTTTGTACGTACCTCTTCTCCATCCCTCCCAACTTTCCCTCCCTGCTCACCCACCTTCATAATCACCATATCTACATTCACCACGCTCAATATCATACGCAATCTTTGCTTTTTTCCGGTATTCATATACATTTACAGACTCTCTCTCTTTCAGAATTAACCCTTTATCCCTCGTAGAGCTGATTGTCCACATCATAAAGCAGATACAAGGTACGTGCGGTCATGTGGTCTGTTTACCACACATATATATCATTCACTGATAATTGTCTCACTCCATGTTAACCATCGTATTTTCTTTGACCATTCTTCTCGACCAATCATCAGCTTCTTTTTTATTGACAGCTGCTAATGAACATTCTGTAGACCTGGAGTCGCTTTAATACATATCCAGTATTATTAGAAGACCCACTATAGCCGAGAATTACAAATGCTTGGAGATGTATCTCTAAATGGCCTCTCCAAAAATGGATTTATTTTATATCAATTTTGTTATCTTGTCTGTAAGATTAGATGCAATATTTTTTATTTCTATATGTCATTTAACCTAGAATACATTGACTTGCGTGGCTGCAGAGTTACTCGCACCTCCATCTTTCACTTCCATGTCAATGTTTGCTTTACCATTGATGTAACAGAACTTGTATCATCTCCCTTAAACATCAGCCAAATATTCAAAATATCAACGATTTTTATGTACGTTTCCTGTATTTTAGATGCAATTCGTTTCGCTGCTGTGTTTTCTCTCGATGAGATAGTGACTTTGAAGCATTTTGCGAGTGCCGGAACAGTTTGACTTTTCGCTAACTTTTTCACAGATCCCAAACAAAGCATCGACTTTCTTGAGAAAATCAAAGAGAAAGTGAAACACAACGCGGAGGCTCATATCCTCTGTCTGACAACCATCGCCAACGTCCACCTGCAACAGAAAGCGTTTGACCAGGCTAAGGTAACCAGATTTGTAGGAATGGGCTCTATTACAAACAAGTTCCCATATATACACACACACTGCTCGCACCACTTCTGTTTGTCGTCGCAGCATTTTTGTGGTTATATTTTGAGAAATTCCTTTATTCACTTGACCCTCATGACTGTGATCATTTTGAATCTGTCTCTGGTATTCTTACGATTTTATGGTCTTCTGGTGGTTGCAACAATATCATTTAAGTATATCGATGAATTTGGTAGGTATAACTATTTATTTATATTTACAATAACTCTTTTCTATGAAATCAAGAATAGCACAAATCTTCTAAAAATTTATCTATTCGATTTATTATGATGACTATTTTCAAGGTAGTTAGATACCAGTGGGCTTAACGCTATTAGTTACCCTTTACTACCTTTGCATTACTGCAGGAGCTTATCAAAGAGACGGATGAACTGGTCAAGGGCATTGATGGAGTGACCACCGTCCAGAGCCGCTTCTACGATCTGTCCAGTAATTACTACAAACTCATGGGCCAGTACGCCGAATATTACCGCGATGCGCTCAGGTTCCTGGGCTGCGTTGATATGGATGATATTCCAGGTGTGAATTTTTATGATTGCATAAAAACTAACATGTGATCCTTTGATACTTCACCTGTCATTCCATGGCACTTAATTATGATGTAACATACCTGCCGAACATACCTGCCACATAGACGTGATATTTCAATCAAAGGAATTTACTCGATAGTTTTGATTTTGATTGCCCAATGGCTAAATCTATTTCACTTTAATCCAACATCATTGAATATCTGGAGTGAAATAAAAACACCGTTTATAGCCGCTGTTTTCGTTTCAGTTGTACAGCAGATGGAACGAGCCTTTCACCTCAGCTTGGCAGCCATATTGGGAGAAGGTGTATATAACTTTGGAGAACTGGTGAGTTGAACATAACGCGGAAAATATGAACAGCTAATCATTGATTTGTACTTTGATTCGGTAAACAATATTGAACCAAAATATATATATATATAAGTTAAGTCTGCCAGTACTGTAATGAAGGAAGCAGGGAACATGAAAGGATGTGTATGATTTTGGTTGTTTTCACAAGATTTTTTATATTTAACCAGCCATTACGGCAGTTTTTCTACAACCATTGAATTGTATTTGATAAGCACTCCTGATGAACGAATTCGATAAACAGTTTTGTTTTCAGTAAAATTGCCCAATCAGGATATGTTTGCCTAGTACATCTGGTAAATCTGCGTAGTATACATGTGGTAAATCTGCGTAGTACACATGTGGTAAATCTGCCTCGTATACATGTGGTAAATCTGCCTAGTAAACATATGGTAAATCTACTCGGTATATGTGGTAAATCTACTCAATGCATGTAGTAAATCTACTCAATGCATGTAGTACATCTACTCAATGCATGTAGTAAATCTACTCAGTATATGTGGTAAATCTACTCGATGCATGTAGTAAATCTACTCGATACATGTAGTAAATCTATTCGATACATGTAGTAAATCTACTCAATGCATGTAGTAAATCTACTCAATGCATGTAGTAAATCTACTCAATGCATGTAGTAAATCTACTCAATGCATATAGTAAATCTACTCAATGCATGTGGTGAATCTACTCAATACAAATAGCCCAATATTTACCGACTTGACCTCGGTCATCTCTCACTGACCTCTCATTCACATAGCCACGTTTTCGCCATATAAGGCGAATTTGGAAAGTTACTGCATTGCCCCGTGTGTCATTCACAGTTAGCGCACCCGGTGTTGGAATCTCTCAAAGACACAAACAACGATTGGCTCGTGAGGCTATTGTACGCCTTCAATAGCGGCAACATCGCCAAATTCGATGAACTCAAACCATCCTGGTCGACTCAGGTAACTAGTGTTGACCGTCGACTTCCGTGCGTTTCTACATTATCATCACAGTAGGGTCTCCCTTGGTTAAATTTGTACTTGTACTTTGTCTTTGTGTATGAGATTGCTGCTCGCTCGTAGAGTTAATATTCATAGACTCAAATCTGAATATTCATAGACTCAAATCTGAATATTCATAGACTCAAATCTGAATATTCAGACTTATTGTATCAAATAAAATTTATTTAGCGATGTTTGTCATGCATTATGTACGTCTGCAGTAGTCTGCAGTAAGAGCTAGCTAGTCTTTGTGAACGTTGTTGTCCCTCATCCGTGCGTTGTTATTGGTCACGGTGTTTCGTACGATTCTAGTCATGTTATGCGACGTTGATCAGCATTCAGTGCAACTGGCCACGGTATACTCCAATGCGGTATAAATTAACCCTCTTGCCGAAATATTGCGAATTTATCAAATCCTTTCTGTACCCACTCACACAAGTATTTGAATTATAGACGGGTCTTCTTGAATTAATTCGTGTTTTGTTGGGTGTGTGACTGGCGACCCCACGGGTAAACTGGGCTGTGTTATACCATTCTCACTACGTATTTGCAGCCAGACCTGAGAGCACACGAGACCCAAATGAGGCAGAAGATTACGCTTCTCTGTCTCATGGAGGTAAACTACGGACTATCTATCTACCTACAAGCATATGTGTGTATATATCACTTTATTAGCTCAAGACACCTGTGTGATGATTTTGGTATGGCAAACCATAGGAAGTATGTCTCATTACATGAATCACGTGGCATTTGTATGGCAGGGCTCATGTATAGTACAGGATTTTTTATTGAAAACAAAACCGTGCGATAAAACCGGATATATTGTATTGATAGAGCATGTTGATTTTGCGAATGATTGTTTTCTAGATGACGTTCAAAAGAGCGGCAAACAACCGGCAACTAACATTCACGGAGATCGCGAACGAGGCGAGAATACCAGTCGATCAGGTGTGGTCACTCGCTGTCCAAGAATTGATTTGTTTAGACACATTTCAAAGTCAGATGCAGCATTAAGATACCATAATTTTAGGTTAAGTGACCGGGGGAAGGACCATTACTCTGTGTAACTCCAACTTACATGTCAAAAAGTTCATCATATTTTAATCACAATTATAAAAAGTATCATAGAATAAATCTGTCACTGTTTTGTATAATGTGTTTATGTGCATCTGTCAACCGACCCCGTGTCCAGTGAAGGTGTTCGCTACACCATGCTAGTCTATCTTGTGGGTGTCAACTATATAAACAAAACACTTCCTCTAGGGGTGCATTATCTTATTTGCATAATATTAGTGCTATACATTTAGCCATTGAGCTATGCATGCGCGTGTTGTTAAGGTGGAGTTGCTGGTGATGAAGTGCTTGAGTCTGGGTCTCGTCAAGGGCTGCATCGATGAGCCGGAGCAGAAGGTCCACATGACGTGGGTCCAGCCGCGCGTCCTTGACATTCATCAGGTGTGTTGTAGTATTTGTGGAGCAACCGTCAGTGATGTAATGGATGGGGGTATGTCCAACTGGTGGCCACATCAGTGGAAAATTCCGGAAGTTTGCTTCGAGTTCCGTATTTGACGTACTTAAGTGGTTGGTTGGCATTTGGATCCACTGGTCTTAGATGGACAAGGATGATTACTAGCCCAGACATACTAAATGTAGCTTACTTAATCAGTGTTATCAGATCAACCACAGTGTATATAGGCTCACTTTGTAAAGGACCAAGTGTGGTCCCGGGCTATTGCTACCTACTGAGGTACCTACTTGCATTGGCGGAATACTAAGTGATGAAATAGATGAGAGAAGTCCAGCAGTGCGTTACATTTATCGGCTATGTTGTATTGGCGATGCCATAGGTGGGTCCAGCTGTGTGTCCTTGACCTCGCATCCGCACGATGTCTTGACGGGGGAATAATGTATCTCTAGAGCTGTTTATGTACCTCGATTTGTGATTGGTTCGATTCGCTGTTGGCAGATCTCAACGATACAGGAGCGATTGGTGACATGGTGCAAAGACATCAAGGACATGGAGATACTGCTGTCGGACCACGCCCATGACATCGTCACATAAAGATACCAAGAACAAAGATAGGGCAGTCGCCAGGACGACTCGCATTCTAGAATATTCTTTTATATATTTATGGTTACACCATTATTACTCCGTAAAAGCAGCAAGCGTCACCATGTAGTGGGAAATCAGCGAAAGGCGAGGTTTTGGTGCTTAGTAATTGTAGTTAATGCCAGTCATACATACAAAATATTGATTGGCTCATTATAGCTCTATTTTAGATTCACAGTAACACCATTCTAATACCCAATATCTCTCTCAGCTCTCTGGTCCGGATGTCTTATTCAGTTCCTTATTGGATGGTACAAGGGTAAAAATGCGTGAATTGTGAATATCCAAACTGGCAACTTCTCGCTTGAAAGACCGCACAGTTCTATCCACTGTAGCACTATTGCCCGAGTTTAATTCTATTTATCCCTAGTGACATTTATCGAGTTGAGTTTGGTTTATCTTTTGTCATGCGTCACTAATAAAACCATTTCATTAGTAGTAAAACAAATGAAATGAGTTGTTTTTAATGTGGATTTCAAAGATACAAAATTGACTATACACTTTCAAAATCGATAAGCATCCTTTGCACAACCAGTGCTGTGAAGCGGGTTTGATATTTTTTTACCCGTTTTCGTGTTTAAAATGCAAGTAACGTGTGCGTGCGTTGACCGTATCCCTTTTTGAACCATCGGTCCAACATATAAACGCATTTCACTTGGCTAGATTTACATGAGAGGTACTGCCGTCGCTGATCCGAGGCTAATAATTCCTATATATATAAGACATTTTGTGGTTTTTATGGTAGATGAATACAAATACAGGCGAGTGTGTGTGGGGTGGGAGATAGTTACATGACAAACGCTGCCACCATGGCTTTGTTAAAAATATGCCAGGTTTTATTGGGAATGCGACATAAACATGATGGGAATAAAGAGTAATGAAAAGAATTTGTACATTATTATAGTAAGATATTTAGTGGGCATAAAAACATCTAAAGCACCAGAGAAAGTCCACAAGTAATACCTGAGGAATACAGTACATGGCATGGACAGAATGGATGTATTGGTTGCTGAGATGTGAACGCCGGTGAAGGAAACCGATATTTTTCATTGATTATCGTATTAATGATTAGTAAAAAAATTCATCTTAAATGATGATTAATATGCTCACAACATTCTTAAGTTTCCTTCAAGCAACACTCAAGTAGATCTGTTCGATAACGCTGCTTGGTGCAGTCATGGGCAACAAAGACTGGTCTTCATCCTGATGCTGTCTGCAACAAAAAGCCCCGTCACTCGAGCTCATGAGTCCAGACATGTCAGCCAATCGTTGTTGCTCCAAGAATTCCTAAGCTACGTACGATGATTTTGGCCTATCAGCCAGTGATGTCTGACCCTGATACGGACTGGCGATGTCGGCGTTCGTGTGTAGTTTAATGAGGCGTTTGATTCGTCGGACGATGGCGTCGGTGAACGATGTGTTACTGTGACTTCTGCCATATATCTGCAGATATGTGCAAACAACACCAGTGAAACGTTGGAAAATATGAGCCATGCGACTATAATCTCATGTAGAGTTTCAACAACAAATGCTTGACCACTTTAGGGTGCCAAATGGTGTATGGTGAATATCCACGCTGCCAAAAACTACCCATCAGTGAAACTACTGATTTTACTAGACACAATTGATCCTAATATTTCAATGTCTCGGCTGAAATTCCGTATTTAGATACGAAAGTGTACCCATTCAATCTATTTTTACGTATCTGCCATTAATTTCTGCCAAGACTGGAACGTTTCAAACCTTAGGAGGTTGGAAATTCAAGTATAGTACTCGTATCTGCTCTTATAAAACTGCCCGAACTAGAAATGTTATCTTTCTTCTTCTTTTCGGCTGCTCCCTATTCGGGGTCGCCACAGCGCGTCACCGTTCTCCATCTTCTCCGGTCCTCCGT
>WURV02193925.1:0-12169 GCA_011762755.2 Epimenia babai | reverse complement strand
GAGATCTTTTTGGTCATTTCGGTGGCCGGTACCATGGGAGGGATTCCCTTTATGATCCTGGCGATTCCCGGTTACACCGTTTTACGCATATTGGCCAAAGAATTTTTGTCGGAGTTCCAGGTGGTTAAATCATTAACGAAGAATATTTAGAATGCGCTATAATTTGAGTGAGATCACCGATGTGATCGAGGACAGAAGGACTATTTTTCCGGAGCAGTTTTCAGACCGGAAAGTACACAAGGAGATTGTGGAAGCGTTGTTGAATGCAGCGCGCTGGGCACCGACCCATAAGTTGACGCAGCCCTGGCATTTTACCGTGTTTATGGGCGAAGGGTTGGAACAACTGGCTACGTTTCAGTCCGAGGCATACAAAGAAATTACACCGGCCGAAAAATTCACTGAGAAGAAATACAACAAGCTTAAGAATCGCCCTTTAAAAGCGTCCGCAATTGTTGCTGTCAGTATGAAACGTGACCCCGAAGAGCGTGTGCCTGAAGTGGAAGAGGTGGCATCTGTAGCAGCCGCGGTACAAAACATGTCTTTGCTGGCTACTGCCTATGGTTTGGCTTTCTATTGGGGTTCCGGTGGTTTAACCTACCACGACAAAATGAAGACCTTTTTGGAATTGGGTGAAAAGGATCAGTGTCTCGGCTTTATCTACCAGGGCTATCCCGCCATTGACTGGCCCCGGAAAACACCGCGGAAACCAGTGGAATATGTGAGCCGGTGGATCGGAGCGTAATCAATACTCAACCGTTCAATATTCAACTGTTCAATGCCTTCCCCTCCGCCCCTACCCTCTCTCTCCCCCATCTCTCTTCCCCTCTTTCTCTAAGTTAAATAGGAAAAAAGTTATTGTATGTTCTGAAATCTTTCAAATATCGCGATGTACAAGAGAAAGTCTACCTCTGGAGATCACGTGGTAGAGCACCACACCCGTGATTTGGAAATCGTAGTTCGGATTTCACCGAAGGCAAGATATTTTTTGTGTTTAGTCATCTTGTTAATCGTGTGCCACTATAACTACCACACCACTAACGTTATGTGAATATTATAGGAGTGTTGTTCCGGAACGCTATAGGGGTGGTCGACTTAAAAGGTGCCATTGGGACATTTTTCACCATCCACCGATTTGTGAAATCCTAACAGCAAACGAAAAGAGCAATGAGCTCTAAGTACATTATGTCATTGTTTTGTGCCTTTAAAGAGTTCTTGATATAAAAATATCCAATTGCATCCCTTGATGCCTACTTCTGTAACACCATATCAGTGAACTCTTGCAATCATGATATATACAATAAACCGCGACTACAATGTGTATACCAGTATACCATTGCAGTTCTGAAGTGTGTAGCGTTACACGCCTGGGCTATAAATACATCAGAGTATAGACAACTGATACTCTGATGGAGTTGCCACGTGTTTTAGTGTACTACAGTGAACAGTATGACTAATAGTAATATCGCATATTTACATTAGTTGAGAACGTTTGTGGCGGGACGTAGCAATGGCGGAAGTAAGCGCACAAAATACGCACGTACTCCACCAATGCAACCACTCACTAGCACAATAAAATTCTGTGAAAATGCTAGATCCGTTGATAACAAGGTATACCCCACTAACTTACTGATTGCCACCCAGAACATTGACATACTCTGTCTGACGCATGGTTAGAAGTAGACGTTCGTAATACACTGCCCTACGATCTCATGGTTATGACACCATTCATAGCTGGTACTCATTGCAGCACTCCTTCCATACTTCGCACGTGTAGCTCACCAACCACATCAACTCATTTCACTAATAACGCAATTCAAACTCACCGAACGTTAGCTTTAACCCTTTAACCGCCAAAAACCCCATTCACTTGTATCGACCGTCACAGAAATGTATCCCCTTAATCTTAAGAAATCTAGAGAGATTTCGATGACATCGCATTAGTTATGACATCAATTTAAGAGCCTGGCATTATTATATAAAGCGACCTAAATATTCGCATTAAAATTCCGTCATATTCTTCCACAAGACTGAGTGTGGTGTTTACGAATTTAGTCTGTGCATTTTATTTAGCCAATTAGGCCAACAAACAACAATGGACATGCGAACGGCATTATTGCACTTCCTCACACCATGAAAGCGTACAATCACTATAATGACACAGTTGAAACATACTCATCCGAACATCATCGCATCCTAATCGAACAGGGCATTGGCATGACGTTGCGATCCCACCGAAAACTGTCCAGCCAAATTATCGTCGAAAGAGGCAAATTAATACAGTGTTAGCAGCAGATATGAAACAATCAAAATCGACTATCATCCGCGAAACATTTGTAGTCTAGCAAAATACCCAAGCCTAGTAATTGTGAGACGCTAATACATGCGTTTATTACAAATCTCATAGACAACTGTAACGCGATGTACCTAAACTTTTCCGGCCACCAGTTATCCGTCTCGAGACGCTATAGAATGAAATGAAATTTGTTTGTTTAAATTGTACTTATTAGCAGAGCTGTCAAACACACTTTACACGAAACAATAACCTAATGATGTAATGTAATTACTTAAATTATATAAAATTACCATCTAACAGTATACAGGTAATACAGATCAATGTTAGATGCAACTATGTACATTTACAGTGAGCATGCAATGGATAACAATGTTGAATACGGTGGAAAGTAGAACAAACATCGAAAAAAGGAAATCCTATGCAGGTAAAGTCGCCATCGTCATAGTCGCTGTAAAGAATCAAATTAGTGAAAAAACAGAAACAGGCAATCTCACTTTGAAAGTGTTGAGCATAGAAGCTATAGAAGAGTACAGCTCGCGTAATGCCAAGTACTCGTCGCTGCGACGACATTAGAAAACCACGAATAAACTTGCGCTGATGGATCTCCACCGGCTGCCGTCATCTTCAAAAGATTCTTGTCTTAAACTTCAGAAGCATCACTATATTGTTTTTATTTACTCCTTTCTGTATACTCCGAATACATTTTGATTTGACTTTTTAATAGTTATGGCTATTTTTTCATATTGTAAGGTGTTTGAGAAATGGAAATATGCCTATGTAGCGCACTTTAAATAAATAAAATTTATTTCCTGTTACTAAGAACGGCCATATGACGTCGACGATACCTATTATAGTAGTTAAATCCTTTACCTGCGATACTACAGATCGCTTCATGCCGGAGGCTCTATCGTAAACCCATTCGTCACATTCTCTCGTTGCATTATTCGCTGATGTCACGTTTTGTGTGTCATCATTGTCCAGTGACGTTACGTTTCGAGTGTCATTGCCCTTTGACGTCATCAACATATGACACGTATCATATTTGTAGCGAAAATCTTTGTAGACCCAGGGGATCGAGCGATTGACGAGAATGGCGTGTGCATGGGATTGAATTTCGTACGTGTCGTTTGGGTAATCGGTAAGGGCACATCTGAATATAAAATTCCAATGGTAAGTAAGGAAGTTCACAAATCTATTTTAACGCCATACAGACGAACATGAGAGATAGATACATTGATATTGTAATAGAGAGAAAGTTCGTAAGGGTCCAGTTACTTTAACGATATTCTCGCTTAGAATCAGTTGCATTGTGGGTAGAAGTTGTCACTTCTTGCCATAGCCAAACAGACCAAAACATGAAAAATAACACGCTGCTTGTTCAGTAAAAACCGACAGCTGTTTATTGAATAAAAAAGACGGACCGAGTCTGTCTAAAAAACAGAATGAAATTAATGTGAATAAAAAGTTGCGTACTGACCGGAAGTTCGGCGTAGCGAGGTGGACGACGGGAATGAATGCCTGGAATCCGCAGGCGATTGATGCAAGGCATAACAGAAAGTAAATCCTCTTCTGATAAGGGCCGAACTCGCCGATCTTCTCAAGAATCTCGTCGTACTTCATGGTTTTCTAACTTAACGCGAGTAGGGGGAACCTAGAAATATGTTCGTGTTTGTTGGGAGCGAAACCGTTTAAAATTATGATACTAAGTGCACGCGATACAAATGATTTCCCTTATCAAACGAACTTAGCTGATTTTATACGCATTTACGGTTCATGCAGTTAATGTTATGCCACGTTTTAGATTGTTTGATAATGGTAACCGGGGAGACACGGGCTATTACTCATAATGTAACAGATTCGACAAAGATAAATTTAGAAAGTGATACTGTATTATAAGTTTCTTGGACATATAGCCTTGTTCTACATATTGATTCGAAATAACTTTTTCGTATTAGGCTAGCCCATACAAAAGCCGATTTATAACCACGCAATTGCGCCTTTTATTTTATAAAAATGTTGGTTTCTGTAAGATAACTTGAATGTAACCATTATTTTGTACGTAATAATACAAAAATAACTACTTATTTTCAGGCTACTGTAACAGGGCCATGTAGCAACGGAAGTTTATGAAGCTTGTATACAAAGCAAACGCCATTAATATTAATACATTAATGCAGAACAAATTGTAGTATTGAGAGAATATTGTGAAATACTACGAAAGAAAAGCTCATCGAGTCATTATAGCGATATGAATTAACAGTAATACACTCGCTCGTTTGACCTGGGCGATGCGTCTAAAAATAGTTGTGCCGCCGAAAGTATTGGACCGATCGGGAGGTGTCATGAACATTGGGTCGTTCATTAGCAGATTGCTGGTATTCGAATGACATTTAAAGCTATCCCTCGTTAGTTGAAACATTGTCATTTTACAACTATTAAAACACTAAAACAGCGTTTCTTTTGCTGGTTGTAGTGTGTGACTAATTAGTTAATTATACTAAGCTGACGTGTCAAATTACTGCTATGATTATTAGTAGTAGTATTCACTTTATTCAATATATTGAATACGTTCCGTTTTAAGGATAAGAATACAATTATGTCATGCTAAAGAAATGATCAATCTTATAGTACTGTTCCCAAGTAAGCCATACCGCACCGTGTAATGGTGGATGTTTTGCAGGCGTCTTCACAAATTGTTCATTCGTCCACTCCACATGCAGTTCAAGTGAAATTTATTGATTTGAGATTTGCCACACAAGGTAAATCTGCATGTCACTTTAACCATACAGAATTTGCGTTTGCACACCTTTTGTTGTGAAAACTGTCACTCAACCATTTACCCAAAATCCCCCCGTTTTTACCAACGAGGGATTTACACCAAGCAGGGACATTATTCTTATCGCTGGAGATCTCCCTGACAGATTCAGTTGCTGCATCCTTAGGGCCGACATTATACCATTAGATCATACCTCCGAGACAATTAGAAGCATGCTTTAAAACTGCTTGTCTTAACTGAACAAACAACAAGCCGCAAGCCCTTTTCATGTTAAATGATTGATATGCCAGCTCATGCCTCCCTTGGCCTGTAGCACCCCCTCCCCACAGGTAAAACTGCCGACAAAACGCGGGCTTAATGTTAGAGGGTTCTAACTAACATCAGGGTAATTTTCCGCAAAACGACTTTTAAGATTTGCATACCGAGTTCTGAGATATAAGAACTAGTGTTTTTAATTAGTGTTAATGTTAATTACATGTAAGTTTTAAATGTAACGTGACAGAGAGAACCTTTTTACTTATGTTTATTATTATACGGTTCCCTCTGATGAAAAAGACATAAAGCAGTGATGATTAATTAGAATGGATACCTTTATAATGTCAGTATGGTGTAATACAGGGTGTCCTAGAACGTGTCTGTGCGTTGTGTCGTGGTGAATGGCACCATCAATTTCATGAGAACCAATTGGTTGGTTAAAGCTGACGTGCACTCCAAATTCCCATTTATCCACTAGATGTAGTCAACGTCTACTAAATATACGACCAGGCAAGACTTCTTAATCTGCGATTATCCTCACGCGATTGTCACTGACAACGCTCGTATCTTCATATCTGAAGATTTCCGGACCTGGTGCAAGGAGCGAGGAGTCCCCATCTAACGGGCGCGTCGTACAATCCTGCTACTAAATGACGCTGACTAGCGAATTGTCTAGGCTTTCAAATAAACAGTCAAAAAGTCGCAGCTACCACCTCTTGTCAAGTCAAGCTCTGACCGAATTCTTGAGACAATATATCAGACAAACGCCACAAGTCGACTTGTAAGTGATTCTAGTGACGGTGACAAGGACGTTGGCTCATTGGCGCATACTAATCAAAGATTTACATGCGGGTACGACCTAGAAATGTCACGTGGATCGAGTACAACGAAGATACGACGCCCATTACATTGAAGACGTGAAATCCGGTGGACCACCCAGTGCCACGAGGCCACAGAAAACGTTAATCGGAGACATGGCCAGTTAAGAGCCAGCCTAAAGTCAATGCCCAACACGCCTGTCGGTCATCTAAAACAAGTGCCAACGGAGAAGCAAACAGGCTATAACGGGTTTCACTATGCCACCCTTCCGTGCAGGCCACGATCGAAGATCGACCAGAACAGGTAAATTAGTTAACAGACTTGTTTTATCATGTTATCTATTCTTGTTAAGTCGACTCTCGTTTTAAAGGGGGCGGGGGGCGGTGGCCGGTAGTGTTTCACATTGGCAGCAGCTTTGTTTAGTTAATCGCGTTAGATATCGCGTAGATTAGACGATTATTTCCATGGTTACCATGTATAAAACCCCGCTACTATCGCTGCGTAGTGTATAATAATCCTACGTTGCAAATTAAAAAGCCGAAGTGTTGTATTTATTCTTTGTAATCGGTGTAAACATAGAATTTCTCACACCGACTATTTGTAGGTTCCTGCATTTTTTCGTGTTTAGTATCTTCGATAGAGGAATAACCTAACAGATTGGCATCGCGGACTTGAAATCATAGCAGACTCCTTCACATATTGACGTCTCGGACATTTGAATGTGCATCAGAATCTGACTCTTTAACATCCTTTCGTGGCGAACACTAAGAATTTATACCAGAGTCTAGTCCTTTGACTCTTTTGATTTTCGTGACCTGAAACCATGCTGCGGGGTAAAGATGTCAAACTTAAGTTACGCACTTGCGATTGAGGCGCTATCCTTCTCCCTGAAGTTGAGTCTGATGTTGAGCCGTTTCCTTGATACAGAGTACGAAAAGTGGCAAACAGTCCCCTCAGTCTGACAACACTCATGCTTGTAACGGTAATTGAAGAGATCGGATAGTGCCTTGACAACTACGTCTGTGGCGTCCTATAAAATCTCATTCGAACTCGGTCAGGTCCACTCGCTTTTCCATTTTCTGACGTATTATAGCATCAAAAACAGCCGACTCGGTAAATAGTACATCAAAGTTCACACCTGTAACCGCATTCACAGCTGCAGAAAACACAAGCGGAGACGGAACGCGGAAACATTCCTGAAAAAATGGTTGAACCAGTCGCGTTTGAGACACCTTCAACCTCACCCCGGACAACGCATTTGATTTCCAGTATTTCCAAAAAGCAACAGCCTTCGTTATATTCTGCCCGTTGAATCGCTACAGACTCATTAAGCTTCTCAAAAATGTACCTTTGTCGTTTTAGTTTCTAGTGCACTCACTAAATGATTCTGATCAGAGCGTGAAGTCGCAATGGCATTTCGCACGCGAACAAGAATACAATCGTCTACCTGTCCTTTGGCTCGTAGCACTTAAACCACAGATTCGCTATTCTATTCTTCCCGATGAAACCTAAAGCTTCGATCGCACCCGTTATAGTATCATACACGTGATTTACTACTTCGTCTGGCATGGTGGAGTATGACGACACTGTCTCGTCATAGTTTCTCTTTGCAGTAACAATATTACAGAAAGACGATCATTTATTGACTCATAGTACGTTCAGCACTTCCCAAAATAGAACTTAATTTGTGTCTAGTCGATACCTAGTTGTAGTAAACGTACTTGCTTATCGTGGATAGCATGCTAAATATCTTATTGCAATCGGATTATCTAGGCTAATAATAATCCACAATAAATAATATCAATTCTACGGTGATAATTGTGGGCTTTTGTAAGGGGAAGTTCTTTTTAGTCTCGCGCATGAATAGTTTATATATTACATTACCGACATAACAGTACTCACGATATACTGAGTTAGCGACTGCCGGTTATCACCACCAACTGTTACAATACAATGGCGCAGCAGTGGCGGGATCTCCAGCGGTATGAAAAGTCATCGTGATACAAGATAGCCTCTGGCTTGTTTAGTTACCGCCTGTTGTATTAATCTGGAGCTGGAATAATGGTCACATATGTGTGACGATCGTTAGTATGAGGGCACTATAAACTGTCCCGTCCGTTTCACACGCAGATGTGCCGCCGCATCATTGAATGAGAATATGTCTGTTTTTATATTACTGGTTATATCTAAGTAAATATGTCGCTTATTTGTCCGTGTTTGGCTTTGTTGCCTTATATTTGTACACTACTGCGATGTAGTGAGAGCTCGAATGGAAATACCGGTGGTGCATGCGTACGGGCCATTCCAGTATCGTGCCGAGTTTTTGCAATGCGATTTGAGTGATTGCATCAACATTATAATGATAGCTTTAGTAAAACAAGGTGCAGACTGCATGACGCGAGTCAAATGCAGGCCATTTCTTCCAAATGTACGACCTGTGGCGTAATTATTCAAATGTGTTACATGACTTATAATACATACAATTCTAGCTAGGCATATGTCAATCAAATTTCGATTCCATTCGTATTATTAATTTTATCCACACAATATAATGGAAATCTGCACAAAAGCGACAAAGAGATGAAATCAACACCCAATATAATAATTTGATACGTTGATTTTAGCAACTAGCAATAGGGCGCAACAAAATGTATTTCTGAATCGCCAAGTGCTTTACATCGTAAATGTACCAAAAGGCTTGTGTATTATGCGCAAAATAGATGTGTAAACGTAGAATGTAAAACGAAGAAAAGGTGCAATGGGGAAACGCAATGCAGAAAAAGAAGCATCGATTTTACAGACAACAAAGGAGCTGTTTGAAGAAATTTCAACAACAATAGCCAAAGGAGTGACAGGACCGAAATTCGAATAAGTAACATCGTGAGTAAACGACTATGCAGTAAGACTATTGCAGTAAATCCCTAACATGCCCCGATGCTAATTCCAAGAACACGACACTTTTTAACGAGTCAGTCACCGAAATTAATAACACACTGAAAACACTGTCTGAACAGAGAGATAAAAAAGACACGATCCTTACCATAATATATTACCGTATATATACTCGCTTACAAGGCGACTCACTTATAAGACGACCACCTGACTTTAGAAAGACAAAAGTCAATTTTAGCGTTGACTCGTTTATAAGAGGAGGCGAACTTTTATTCATAATACAGTACTGGAAATGTAAATAAATCTATTTGCGACTGTCTCACGCGTTGTCGTCTTCGTCGGTAGTAAATAAAAAGTGAAAGAGAAAACAATTTTTCCAGAATAAACACAATAACAAAAACATAGGACATCAAAATGGTGCAATAGACGGTCTTTGACTGTACATGCAGTAAAAACAACACACGCTATCAAACCGCTATCTTATACGCAGACCTGTCTATCACGCGAAACGCTACCTGGCGCCTGCGGACGTAGATGTGATTTCAAATAATTATAGTCTCACTTAGAAGATGACCCCCTCACTTTGAATCTAGGTTTTTGGTGAAAAAAGGTCGTCTTGTAAGTTAGTATATACGTTATAAAAAGGAAATTATTCATATATGAACTGTTCATCCTGCCAAATACGTAATGCGGGGACGACAAATTATGCTTCGTTCTTAGCAGAAAGTCTAGTGAGTTTTTAAACCAATTGGAAAAATGGAATTCGCTACAAGGCGTTCGCGTTCTTAGCCAACGCTGATCCGTTAAATATGTAGATTAATTTTTATCTTACACAATTACCTACGCAACTATCTTCTTACCTAACTAACGACTTGACGATCTACAGATGTGCCTAGTGGCTACCTATGTACACACCAAAATACCTACCTACGAACGTACCTACCCACCTACCTTTCTTCCCGACCTGCGTATATGTGATATGACCGGCGGTATTCAAGCGTATATTGTGCTTCAACTTCAAGCCTGTTGAAGAGCGCGTTCAATACTTGTTAGTTTAGACTACGCGATTCTTGATGTGCAATATGGACGATTTATTAAATCGAACGTGCGCCGATTTGGCGATAACACATACACGTACAATAACCAATAAACTCTTCACTCACGTGTACCTATATATCAACTTGTCGTTCGATTATGCAATATGATAAAGGCGTGTTCTGTATTTACAAGATACTCAAAGTTGAACGAAATAAAATATGGCGGCCGGACGCGGTATTATAATACCACATTACCAGTTTGGCGTACAGCGAAAAACGAAAGTAAAAGGAAGAATTTTTATCGAAATAAGTAGAGCAAAAAGTCGCTAAAGGACACCAAAATGTCGGGAAAATATGGCCATTTGTTTATCTGCGGAAAATAACGCCAGCGAATATTTTTTAGTTTGCGGTAATTTCTTTTATTATTTATAGTGGTTTGCATTATCAGAGTCCAAATTTTGTATGTGAATTATAATAATTGAAAAAATATATATCTATCTTTGACAGAAAATGTGGAGACATTTCGCTTTCACTTTCAGTTTAATTAATGTGTGAAACGAAATGAAATAATTTGATCAAAGTGTACTTATTACTAGCTTAGCTGTCAAACACACTTAACATTAGTACGCACTGCGATTTAGCCACATCTGTAAATTATATCTAGTCAAGTAGGTAGTTATACAGTGATAAAGATGGCGCAGAAGTTATAACAGAAAATATATATACTACTCAACTCCTTAAGGATCACCCATATAATATAAGATGATACACTAAAATATATCTATAATACATTATGAATACAAATGTAATTGATTTTCTGGAGAGCTCGGGTTTTGTTGGCGAGTGAAGAGTACATGTTTCACATGTTGCCCACTCAAGGTTATAGCGAGTCACGCCCATACACGAGTACCAACATTTTACTGCACGTTAGCTCAGTTAGTGACTTGGACTGTTTACACTGAATTTCTAACATTAGAAGTAATGTTTTAGTCGTTGTTAGGTGTACCTCTATCTACCGGAATGCCTCCAAGACAAAAATCGTCACCATACGACATCAGAAGATCTGAATAGAAGGATAGGAATCATCGAGGCTGGCATGAGCCAACGACATGTGGCTCAGGAGTTGAGTGTCATCTCCCGTGCTTGGAATCACTATCAGGCTACTGCTATAGCCAACAGACGACATGGTATAGGATGCCACAGAGTTACAACCCGTGCACAGGACTGATACATCACCCTCTACCCTGTAAGAGACCGCACATCCACAGCTATGACCTTGCAGAGAAACCTGAAAGATGCACCAGGAGTTCATGTATCCAACCAAACCATCAGGAATGCTCCATTAATCAGGATTGGGGGAGCTTGTTGACCAGCTATACGCATCACACTCACTCCACAGCACAGACAGCATCGATATGACTGGTGACAAGAACATGTAACCTGGACCCAGGTCCAGTGGAATACTGTACATTTCACAGATGAGTTCAAGTTCTGTCTCGACTTCATGGAAAGTCGTCTTCGGGTGTGGAGAAGGCCAAATGAGCGATATTCCGATGTGACAGTAATTGGACATGACCGATATGGCCCGGGGTGGCATCACTACCACACATCGTACAGACTTCCACGCCATTGAAGACGGCATGCTAACTAGTGTCAGATACTACAATGACTGGCCAGTTTGCTCACCTGATCTCTCTCCCATTGAGTATGCATGATACATGCTGCAGCCTGCCATCTCTGCCCGAAATGATCAACTTGGCACGCTGCAACAGCTCAGGGATGCGTTATTGGACTCATGGACCAATATCCCACAACAGAACCTGCGTCACCTTGTTGAAAGCATGCTTGGACAATGTCAAGCAGTAATTGACAGTAGAGGAGGTCATACACGCTATTAATCCATGTTTTGTGGAAGAAAAACACCTTCCTTTGTTGTCTGGAATTTTTAGAATGCTTTATTTTCTGACATTTTCTGGAAAAACATGTTGGTTTTATTTCAAAAATTTGTCAATTTAGGTCTGAATCGATACACATACTGCTGAAAGAGTTACTACCAAACCTTTATTATAGAGAATTATCATAAATTAAGAGATATTA
>WURV02193903.1:0-12170 GCA_011762755.2 Epimenia babai | reverse complement strand
TGAGCCGTGGCCAGGAACTGGCAAAGGCAAAGTTTGTTTTCAGCCGAAAAATGCAAATTGAACGCACCTCACGACGGACCAGCGGCGAAACTGAAATGTCAGTGTCTCACTGAGGGGTACAGACCCAAATATCAGCGGCATCCAACGGGGCATTCGCGGACCCCCGAGGAAGATTCAACGGACGTTTTACATCGACTGACGTCGCGGGATCCGTCCCTGATCGGCCGATCAGAAACGGAGAGGAGATAGTCGAATAGTAACAACAAGACGGTGACTATCAGCTGATCATCAGCAGTAGAAACATTCACATTGACTTCACGGGGAAGAAGGAGGTGCTGGTATAACGACGAGTAATGAGCTAAAAACCACAGCGCAAGCAGACAGTCCGGTGGTAAGGGCGTTATGCACGCGGACCAAAGGTCGCAGCTTCGAAATCACCCTCAGGTCGACTTTGTGGTGACCCTCAGCGAGTCATTTATCCCCGACTGCTGGAGTACATACTTCTCTCAAGTGGGTAAACGCTTTATACCATCCATTACGGGTGATATACCAACGTCGAAGGTATTGTATCTGCGCTGAATAGCTGACATAAACATTCATCGTAAAGCGCGACCGAGAGCGTTCATTGGGCTATACTCGCGGTCTGTAATTGTTGCACTTGACCTTTGTATCTGGTTATAGATAGCATTTCCAATGTAAAAATCCAACAATCGAGATATCCTAACAAAAAGACGACAGCGCTATGATAGCGCAGGGGGTGGGTCACCTTGAGGACTTCGACGCCGTAGTAACGCAGCAGGTTCGGGTGTTGGATGCCTTCGAGGTTACACAGTTCGTCGGCGATCAGCTTGAACGCCTTGTGGTCGTTGTGGTGACATTTGAGCTGGGGACGAGATGACGTCGGCATGAATCGTACACGGGTGGTAGAAATTCAGAAATAACGAGATAAGGAACTGGTTGAAGTTGACTAAGTGATTAGACTAAATCGCTCGCGGCAGGACATGATTTTATAAGATGACCATAGCGATAGGCTGTGTATAGAGATAGAAGCAGTTTTCACGCTGGTTTTGCTTCCCATATCATAGAAGGTTTAAGTCTGGTTAAGTGGTTGAAGCTGGGGCACGGGTTGTTGGTAGATGAAAGGGGGTGGGATCTGTGGATGGCGGATGAAGGGGGTGGGATATGTGGTTGGTGGATGAAGGGGGTGGGATCTGTGTTTGGTGGATAAAGTGATGGGATCTATGGTTGGCGGATGAAGGGGATGGGATCTATGTTTGGTGGATGAAGTTGTGGGATTTGTGGTTGGCGGATGAAGGGAGTGGGATCTGTGGTTGGCAGATGAAGGGAGTGGGATATGTGGTTGGTGGATGAAGTGGTGGGATCTGTGGATGGTGGATGAAAGGGGTGGGATCTGTGGATGGAGGATGAAGGGGGTGGGATCTGTGAGGCTGAAGTCTTTAATGTTATTAATAACATTACATAATCATAATGTACTTTCATGTATTGACCACCCAACAAGCCACACCCAGCCCGACACCCAGCCCAGGTTCGAGACTCACCTCTTTTATCGCCATCAATTCGCCTGTCTCCATGTTTACTCCGGTGTACACCTTACCGAACTGACCTTCACCTGTATGAGTAATCAAGGTCACACAGTCCAGGTTACATAATAAAGATCAGAGAGAGATAAACACATCATATAATCATGACGACCATTTCCTTATAAAAGGAAACTTATTCACTCACATTGGTCTCGCGAATTCATGTATTTATGCTAAAATTTTAATCTATAGGGAAACGTGTTTATAGAATCACATAATACAACCAGGATGAAGAATCCCAGAGATCAGATCATGGTGAGGGGTGATTTGAGGCAGGGAAGTCGAAAACCCAAGTTGCAATGTGACTTTGAGTCGATAAAACGAAAAATGAACGCCCGTATTCTTTCAAATACTTCAATACGATGCCCTCCACAAACTCACTCATTTGATTCCTGATGCTTCTCAGCAAAACTCACTAATTTTGATGCCCTCTATACTCCTTAATTAATGCAACTAAAAATCTGACCACATTCGATGATGCCCTCATGAAACTCACTGATTTGAAGGCCCTAAAAAGCTCACAAATTTTTATGCCCCTGACAATCTCACTGATTCATGCCTCTAAAACTCACCTATAAAAATTAATCACCAATTCTTATGCCCCCCAACAAACTCACTGATTCATGCCTCTAAAAACTCACCTATAAAAATTACTCACCAATTCTTATACCCCTAACAATCTCACTGATTCATGCCTTCAAAAACTCACCAACTTTAATACCCTCAACAAGATCACCGATTTCAAACCTCAACCTCCCCAACAAACTTCAGCAATTTCGATGCCCCTCGATGAACTCACCGATTTTAATTCCGCGCTGCCACTTGAAGACGACGCGCCGCACGCTCACGTGGTGATCCAGAACGTTCTTTTTGCTCGTGATTCGCCCGATAATCCGGTTGTTGAAGAGCTTCGCCTCGCGCTCGTTCTCCAACACCTCGATCGCCTCGTGGATCCGCAGAAACGGCAGGACGTCGTTCTCGATCGCGGACATCGCTGCCGGACAAACCAACGAATGTCGTCTGCCGTTTTCTAGCATGTGATAACCGGATGCCAACGAGCTCCCGAGATGTTAAACCCGAATATTAAACAGGACGCTTAAGATGCCTCCCCAGATGTAAGAACTGGATATCAAACAGGACGCCAAAGAGGCCCTGACATGTTAATATGTTAATATTTGCTCAATCGTTACTCAATCTTAACTCGATATATACTCAATCTTTACTCATTATATACTCAATCTTTACTCAATATTTATTCAATATATACTCAAGATATACTCAATCTTTACTCAATATGTACTCAATCTTTACTTAATATATACTCAATCTTTACTCAATTTTAACTCAATATATACTCAATCTTTACTAAATAATATACTTAATCTTTACTAAATATATATACTCAATCTTTACTCAATATATACTCAATATTTACTCAATATAGATACTCTCAATCTTTACTCAATATATATACTCAATCTTTACTGAATATATATACTCAATCTTTACCCAATATATATACACACAATCTTTACTCAATATATACTCAATCTTTACTTAATATATATATACACACAATCTTTACTCAATATATACTCAATCTTTACTCAATATATATACTCAATCTTTACTGAATATATATACTCAATCTTTACTCAATATATACTCCATCGTAACTCAATCTATACACAATCTTCACTCACACAATCCTCTAGGTTTGGACCGCACGTACACGTCGGGGCTCGTGTCAGCATCAGACTGCGGTGAAACGCTGGCGTCCAGCGATCTGCGTGTCCCTGCGTGACAGACGCACACGTGAAGAACATAAACTGGACGGAGTAACGAATCTATAAATATTAACGCGATTCAATTTGGACAACCCCCCAGGTATAGGGACATGATGTGGGCGAAAACCTCGCTGAAAGGCACAACATATCCAGGCGGGGCTGATCCGGGCCTGGGCTGATCCGGGCCTGGGCTGATCCGGGTGGGGCTGATCCAGGCAGCTGTTGGTCTCGATCACACTCCACGAGGCGCCAGATATGAGGTGTGGATGCATCATGAGTTGTGTCCCCCCCATCCCTTATAATCCTGCAGGCAAGTATTAACATGAAACTGGCATGATTCTAAGATCACCACCAGACTGCCAGAGTCACGAGACGACCCAGCTATGGGAGGGGGGAGGTTGCACTAAAGTGACAAGACCCCCCCTCCACACTTACAAGATGGCCCCAGCATTACGAGCACCCAACTCCAGAGTTACGAGTTACGCATGAGGACCCCTAAGCCCCACCCCTAGTTACGAGACCACCAATGAAATCATCCGAAGTTACCAATAGAGATATCCCCCAGAGTTACCAAACTGCCTCCTAATGCCAAACGTCTCCTAACGCCAAACGCTCCCTAACACCAAACGCTCTCCAAACGGTGGCAACTCTTTAAAACACACTATTAGTAAACCATAACCAATTCTATAAATGGCGACGTCCTGCAACAGCATCATACACCAACCATAATATATGACCTACTTTCTGTCATGACATATTTTCTACAACTACCTACATTCTGCCATGACCTATTTTCTGCCACGACCTACACTTTGTCATGATATACTTTCTGCCATGACCCACTTTCTGCAAAGACCCACTTTCTCCCATGACCCACTTTCTGCCACGACCCACTTTCTGACATGACCTACTTTCTACCACGACCTACTTTCTGCAGCGACCGCGTCGCCGCCGTAATTGTGGCCGATTCCCGGGTCGCTGGTCGCCGACTTCTGGGACGTCGATCGAGCTGGGGAGCGTGTCACGGTCGTGTCAGGCCAGGACAGCATTCGGTTCATGCGCTGAGTGGAGTCGAGGTGAGGCATCCAGTAAGCTGCAACAAACCGGGCGTTCACATGTTACACATCGGCGTTAATAAGTAGAGAATAATCGCAAAGTAAATAACAGTCAAGGAGCGAATAATCAAGGAGTGAATAATCAAGGAGCCAATAATCAAGGAGCCAATAATCAAGGAGCCAATAATCAAGGGGCGAATAATCAAGGAGCGAATAATCAAGGAGCGAATAATCAAGGGGTGAATAATCAAGGACCGAATAATCACGGAGCCAATGATCAAGGAGCGAATAATCAAGGAGCGAATAATCAAGAGCCCAATGATAAATTATCGAATGACAATGTAAATACTGTCGCCTGATGTCACCTAATCATGTGTCACCTGATGAAGTATACTGTCACCACGAAAATATCGCGTGATAATCATCATGTGATAGTCATGCAGAAACATCACACGTAGATCACACACAATAATCACGTGAAAACATCACACGATAATAACGTGAAAACATCACACGATAACCAGGTGAAAACATCGCGCGATAATCACGAGAAAACATCACACGATAATCACGTGAAAATATCACACGATAATCACGTAAAAACATCGCGCGATAATCACGAGAAAACATCACACGATAATCACGTGAAAACATCACACGATAATCACGTGAAAATATCACACGATAATCACGAGAAAACATCACACAATAATCACGTGAAAACATCGCGCGATAATCATGTGCAATCATTCTCGAATACCACCAGCAAAAAGTTGAACCTCCCACGATTTTGGTACAAAAATGTCGTAGTGAAGGCCCTGCTGTTACTGACTGTTGGAAGGGCGCGGTAGGGTCTTGTCAGCGGCACCGATGACATGCGAGATGCAGTGGTCGACTCTGATGCGGAGATCCTCGAATTCTTTTTCCGTGAGATACGTGAGCACCCTCGGCTCGCAGGCCGTAATGAGGAAATCGAGACCCTGGGTCGCCCACCTGGTGACAGGCAGGGGGAGGTAATGAGAAGTCAAGATCACCACCTTCCATGAACCGTTATTAGTCCGTTATGGAGGTGGAGCCCACCGAGTCTGGGTTGACCTTTGTCCAGTTACCAAACGTCTACAGACAGGAGGACAGACGTCGCATGCTCCGCTAAGTTTGTGATAGTTGACGGTTACTTACGAGACGAGATAACAGGGGGAGGTAAGCGCGTAAAGACCGTCCATCGAGCATCTGAAGCAACGCCGCGTCGGAGGCAAGAAGCCAGTTACATAACCACATTAAGATAACTACCCAGATTCCCACGGGCAGGTGGAAGTGTAGGCGCTTTTTTCCTTAAAAACGCCACCGCTAGTATATTGGCTACGTCGCGGTTTCTGAAACAACCCGTCGCTGAACCTTTCTGCGATCATCTTCAGCCAATCATTGATCCCCGATTGTTGGAATAAACCCACCTCATAAAGAGTACATTCGCAATATCATCTTTGGCGGATGATATATAAACATCAAAGGTACTGTATCTACGCTGAATATAGCTGTGATGAAACACTCATTGTTAGCTGCTTGGCCGATACCTGCGGTCAATAAATGATGTACTTGACCTTTTAACTATTTACAATATGCATATTCACGCCAGAACAGTAACTAATGCAGGAGACAAAATTCTTTTGATGTCTCTACGTTCATATAACGAAACGGGCGGGCCGTACCTCGGTCTTTTGCCCCGTCCTTTCTCGCATTTCGTGGTGACGAAGGCGATCCAGTCCGTGGCGAAACTGATGAGCCGTTGTCCGAGTTTATGCCGCGTGTCGCCCGTCACCAGCCGCACGATCTCCTTGTGGTACTACGTCGCGCGTCGGCGAATCAAAAAAGAGCCTCGAGTAAACGTTACGCGAGATGCGGTCGTCGTTTTAATTTAGCGACTCGAAAGCACAGGAATGAAATATGGACGTACGGATATTGGAGCACAATCTAGTGGAATATAACGGCAGTAATACGACGATACGTACCAAGAGCACAGCCTAACAATGAGTACAGAATAGATATTCTAACTTAGCCGTGATAAGAATAATCATGCCACTTACCTCTCCTTTATCACAATCATATCACATATCACATATTGCAGACATAGAGGGAGCAATATCTATCGATACATACTGGGAGCACAATGCAAGGATACACACTGGGAGCACAATGCAAGGATACACACTGGGAGCACAATGCAAGGATACACACTGGAAGCACAATGCAAGGATACAGGTGAGTGCCGTTAGGCCGTGCCTTAATAAACCACGATATGCAAGAACTTTGTCACGGCTGATGTTTACGTACAAAATAAGAATTGTCCATACAACCAGATCTTATATACTTCAAAGAAGCGACATATATGTATATTCTGTATATTCTGCTCAAACACAAGGATCATAAACAAGCTCGCGTGACTATTTAAAAAAAATAAAAAACAAGAAAAACAAAAAACAAAGGAAGAATAAAACACGTAGAATAGTATCTGCCAAATTTCGGAGCTCTGCAACAAGCAGTTCCCGAGAAGATTTTTAAGTAAAAATACAAATATTGCCAAAAATTACGTCCCTTTGATCCTATGAGACATGCTTAACGAATGAGACCAACCCAAAGAATAACATCTGCCAAATTTCAGAGCTCTGCAATACCCAAGAAGTTCTTGAAAGAATTTTAGAGTAAAAATACATATATTGCCGAAAATTACTTCCCCTTCGTCCGATGATGATATGCTATTCAAATCTAAAAGAGACCAACCCAAGAATAACATCTGCCAAACTGCGGAGCTCCGCGATAAGCAGTTGGTTCTTGAGAAGATTTTTTATATAAAAATACAAACATCGCCAGAAATTACTTCCCCTTGGTGAGATAAGCTTAACAAATCTAAATAGACCAACCCTAAGAGAATATCTGCCAAATAGTAAAGTTCTACAACAAATTTGTGAGATTTTTCATGAAAATTTTAACATCGGATAAGAAAATCTCACTTAGCATAAGCATAGGTGGGCCAATAACATAAGATTTCTATAAATTTAAAACCGTTTCTGCCATATTACCAGCTCAATGGAGGCCGCGATAGTGGCCAAATAGTTTACACATGCAAGTGACGATGTAAAATAATTGAACCAGATAGGATCACAATCACGGGGAATAGCGAATCTCGGAGCCACGCCCGTAACGCCGGAGCACAAGCTCACCTCGAAGCCGAAGTTGTAACACTGGAGCACAGTCTCGCGGCAGAGTTTCAAGATGTGGTTTCGATCGTTCTGCTCGAACGCCGGGTTATCGCCGAGCGTCAGAATGTCGTTGAGCTGCTTTATCGAGGCCACGACCTTCTCCTGCAGATCCAGGGCGACGACCTTGACCTCGGCGAGGGAGTCCGTGATTTTCTGGTGGCACGACATTTGTTCGTCCGTCAATAAAATCGTTTTGCCCATGAGGCTTTCGAAATCTCGCCGTTCCTTTTCCAGGTCGGAGGAATGAGTGACGACCAGAAGGAGGCTTTCGACCTGATAATTAAAATTAGCGAATCAATCACTTATTAATGATACAAAATCGAGGTTTTTATAGTGCTCCTCAAATATTGCCCAGCTATATTACCGGATGCACTATACTTCCTGTGGCATTTTTCGCGCGAAAATGACCTACACTCCATCTGCCCGTGGGGGGTCTGGGTAGCTCTTACAGCGCAGCTATGTAAGGGCTTCTCAATTCTGACGTGGCTGTATTTCGGACAATCTCCGAATGGCGTCGACGGCGCTAACCTCTCCGCGATCTCCTCATGTTATTGTAAATAATCACTGATTATCAGACTCAGCGGAACGTGCAACGTATGTAGGCCGTCGTTTGGCATTTGGAACCGGTACGCCACCGGTTGGACGAGGGTCAACTGACCGCCGTGACTCGATGAAGATTTCATTACGGTGTTTTCCCCCACCCCTTATAAATGAGGCGAATCCGTTCGTCACGTAGCGCTGTCAAGAATTAGGAATAGTCCACAC
Source organism: Epimenia babai (assembly GCA_011762755.2). NCBI lineage: Eukaryota > Metazoa > Mollusca > Solenogastres > Cavibelonia > Epimeniidae > Epimenia > Epimenia babai. Next base: position 3,708 of record WURV02193903.1, on the reverse strand, counting down.
GAATCTAACCCTAATATTAGAAGGTGTAGCTTTTTTAATAATAAAGCGGGTGCCGAATAATCCCTTAGTCAATAATGACAAGATGATGTCGACGACACTTTACAATTTTACTACCTAAAACATAAACTAATGAAGTTATGTGCAATTTGGGGAGTACTGCAATGCCTAGTGGTGGTTTTAAACTTGTATAATACCGTTGGTACATTTTAAGCATGCGTTGCATTAATATGGGATTTTGAGTATGCCTTACATTAATATGGCGTTTTAAGTATGCCTTATTACATTAATATGGGGCTTGAAGTATGCCTTACATTAATATGGGATTTCAAGTATGCCTTACATTAATATGGGATTTTAATTATGCCTTACATTAATATGGGATTTTAAGTATACCTTACATTAATATGGGATTTCAAGTATGCCTTACATTAATATGGGATTTTAAGTATGCCTTACATTAATATGGGATTTTAAGTATACCTTACATTAATATGGGATTTTAAGTATACCTTACATTAATATGGGATTTTAAGTATACCTTACATTAATATGGGAGAGGGCAATCGTGGTTTCAGCCGTCGGTTCCACCTTTATGTTCGGTCCGTTCCAGACTGGACACGCAGTCAGGTGGTCAGATCCTCCGCCACAACACACCTGAGGTCAAGGTCATTTATAACTGATGGGCGTTCTTTTGAGGGGAAATTTTCGGGTGCGATTGTTGGAATTAATTTGTAGATGAAATACCGTTGGGATATTTTAGTTACATATGGGTAGCCTTCATAAGAAGACAGTCTAAATGACGTACCATGAGAAGATAGCCTTCTATGTGACCTACCACAAGAAGACAGTCTTCATCAAGGCATACCATGAAATAGTCTTCTATATGAAGACAGTCTAAATGACATACCACGAGAAGACAGACTTTTATATGACATACCATGAGAAGACAGACTTCTATATGACATACCACGAGAAGATAGTCTTGTATATGACATACCACGAGAAGACAGCCTTCTATATGACATACCACGAGAAGACAGCCTTCTATATGACATACCATGAGAAGATAGCCTTCTATATGACATACCATGAAAAGATAGCCTTCTATATGACATACCATGAGAAGATAGCCTTCTATATGACATACCATGAGAAAAAGACTTCTATATGACATACCACGAGAAGATAGTCTTGTATATGACATACCATGAGAAGATAGTCTTGTATATGACATACCACGAGAAGATAGTCTTCTATATGACATACCACGAGAAGACAGACTTCTATATGACATACCATGAGAAGACAGACTTCTATATGACATACCACGAGCAGATAGTTATTGTATATAACATACCACGAGAAGATAGTCTTCTATATGACATACCATGAAATAGTCTTTTACATGAAGAGTCTAAATGACATACCACGAGCAGATAGTCTTGTATATAACATACCATAAGAAGACAGACTTCTATATAACATACCACGAGAAGACAGACTTCTATATAACATACCACGAGAAGATAGTCTTCCATATGACATACCATGAGAAGGTATCCCTCCAACTTGCGGAGTGGATCACCGAGAACGATATCGTCCCGATGACACGTCGTGACGTTCAGCAGCTGCAGGACGTGCGACCTCTCATCGATGATCGTGTCGGGGATAAACATGAGGTAGTTCACGGACACGGGCGCCAGCACCTGCGACACGAGCAGACGTGTTTTTCAGAGAGATTAACTACCACGAAACACCGACCGAAACGAATTCGCAGCTGTTAGAATCGCGGACACGTCATTGAAGCAGAAAAAGATTCGTCCGGTGCCGCGTATTGATTGTGAGGTTGGTATTTACTCATACACTCGGGCAATTCCGAAAGATGTAACTCACAAAATTTAGCGCCGCTTTTATTCACAAACTTGATGAGTATGTACAGGCACAAAATGAGTAACCCACAGTCCTGACGGTGTATCCATTTACTTTAAGATCGGACTTTTAATGATGGAGATTTTTGGTGTTGATTTCAATCTATATCTAATTTGTGCCCTTTGCCCATAAGGAATTCAGTTACTTAGTTATTTCTTCCATTGAATCACGCAACAAATCTTTTATACATACTACGTACACTGCGCACGTATGTCTGTAAGTTGATCAATGATTACACTACAGGGTTAGGATATTCGGAGTTTTTATTGATGCGAAGTGTGTTTAATATCTAGTCTAATTAGTGCATTTATGTAGAAACTATAGTAGTAGAAAATGTCGAATAAAAGAGGCACTTGAGGCCAACCGCAGGAGAATATCTGCCAAGTGGAAAAACTCCATTTGTAAAGAAAATGTTAAAAACGGATGGACGGACAGACGGACGGAGTCTGATCAGAAAAGCTCACTGAGCATAAGCTCAGGTGAGCAGAAAATACTTGGGCTAGCTTTGTGAAGGGCCAATGATGGACTAAACAAGGCGTTAATGTTGGACTAATGCCACGTACATACAAAGATAGATTCGGGGATCAATTCGATCCCTCTCGATCCCTCCCTTCTGCCAACTCACCCTGATGTGTCCGGTGATGAGAAGTTGACCCATTAGTTCCTCCATGGTGACGGTTATTTTGAAGCTCGACGCTATCTCCAGATCCTGAAAAACGGACGCCGCGCGGTTTGATTGGTTAACAGAACGGCTCGGTTGGAAGAGCGCCGGCCTGCGCTCCACGGAGGTGGAGGTTCGAATCCCGGGCGATACGAATCAGGTTCTTTCCGTCGTATCCTCGAGTGAGGTACTTTATCCTATTTGCTCTGACCGACTTAAATAAGCCATAAATAAATACCGGTAGAATTTATTTGCGGCAACACCGATTAATAAACGAGGGGAAAGTAAATTTGTGAGGGGTTTGCTGGCCGTCTGCTCTAGAGCTGCCTTTCTCAATGACCCGTTGTCAACCGTCATTTGGCAAGCTGTCACGCTTAACCTTGTCGCTTATATGCAAATTCAATCTCGGCGATAGTAAAAAGTAAAGTCCCAGGCGACGACAATTCCATCGGGATGGCTGATATTTCCAGTTATTGCCAGACGTTGAAAATCTGCAAACAGTGCTCCACCAGGTGCGTCTATTTACACGCCCAAGTATTGTCAGTTATATTTTCGACTCGCTGATGGGTGAGGCCGATTTAGACATGTGGCCGGCAGTCGGTGTACGGCCACGGCACGCAAAGTTACCTCCCCCGATGGCGCGTAAATTAGACGAGCTGCCAACATAAGGGAGATAAACCCTAACGGGAGATAACCGCGCCAGTACGTGGGGAGATTACCTACCTTTCGGAGCATTTTAGCGAATCCAATAGCCTTTGACGCCCGCTCTCGCGATTCGTAGAATAGATTCTTGAATTCTCTGCACGTCTTCTGGATGGACTGCCTATATAAAAAATGGACAAATAAAGGACCAAAAATGGACAAAAAGTGGAGAAAGAGGTGGGGGTTGAGGGTTATGGACGGGCCGAAGAAGACACTTCCTCCCGTCCTTGCATCGATTATCGTGACATAGGCGATGGGCAATTTTATTAATCAATATTTGCACAAATCCACTGCACATCTGACCACGGCACATCTGACCGCTGCACATCTGACCGCTGCACATCTGACCACTGGACATCTGACCACTGGACATCTGACCACTGGACATCTGACCACTGGACATCTGACCACTGGAC
>WURV02193892.1:0-12170 GCA_011762755.2 Epimenia babai | reverse complement strand
ATTACCTGTATACTGTTAGGTGTAAATTTTATATAATTTAGGTAATTACATTATAGTCTTAGACCATTAGGCTATTGCTTCATGTAAAGTGTGTTTGACAACTCACCTGATACGTACACTTTTATCAAATAAATTTCATTTCATTTAAAAACAATTTTATTTTTAGCGAAAAATACTAAATCAATACAATATGCAAATTGATGATAAATTTTATATTAAACAATGCACTCTTGATAGGCTTTCCGTTAGCTATTTGATAAAAAATCTGTAGTTTTAAACCCATCTAGATATGGATATCTGTACTTCCTCATGATGACCCGGTCATTAATATATATTGAACGCACGTTCTCCGTTACTTAGTGCATTTGATTCTATTGTGACAATGTTGAAGCTACTGCGGTTATGACTCTGTATATAAAAATGTGCGGGAAAAATTTCCTTGTGTCTTCCTCGTTTCGCGCTATAGACCTCTCACAGGAAATATCAGAGTTCTAATCACTCAACCAATCGTTTCAACTGTACTTATACCATGGAAGGACGAGTACTTATTTTGTAAAAATACAGCTTGACGGTATATACGTAGGCACTGCGTAAGAAAAGACTCTCGCATATACGTGACTCTCTGAATATTGGGTGAAAAATCCCCAGAAAAACCCGTGCCTCCTGTAGGATCCAAACTAATACCTCCTAAGTTGACAGGGTTGTACAATAACTTACCTCCTGAAGTTGACAGGGGGTAATTTTATAGTGCCATACTAGGTAATTTTCTTATATTTTGTGTTTTTCGTGTTTTTCTAATCTGTGCTGTAATATTTTTACTTATATTTTCTTTATATGTGATCTTAGTGTATATAACTATCTTACTTATGATTTATCCATGGAATACCGAGTTCGATTTTGAACCGTATTCCTTGTGTTTTCTAGCTAATCATAGCAACCATAAATTTGTAAAGTGTCTTTGATAGCCATGTGTTAAAAGGGCACTATAAATCAATAAAATCCTCTAAGTCTAATGGAAGGTCAATGGTTATTTACAATGAGATGATGATATAGTGGAGAGGTAAGTGACATAGAGATCATATATAGAGCATCTGAAGCACAGCAAACGTCAGAGGGAAAAAGCCCTAACAAAACCACACTGCAAGGGCTACCCCGAACCTCCTTGGGCAATGGGGTTTAAGGCGCTTTCAGCCCCAAAAATGCCACAGTATACTGGTTAGAGCGGGATTTGAACCAGGGACCCCTGGATTCAAAGTCAGACGCTCTAACCACTCGCCAGCTGCCCCCTTTAAGATAGCCTTTTTTAATTTGTTAAAGGATCTACAACAACTTTAATTTCAGCTATGAAAATATTGCGAAAATATAAAGTAGAAAATATTCGATGAGCTAGAAGGTGAGACTTCTGAATAACCCGCAATTTCATTAGACGTGGTGTTCCAAAAGATCATAATCCGGCTCAGAAGGTACCTGGAACAACCCCTGTGATGTGCAAATTTGGTATTCATGAGACTGACAAACCGTTGATAAACATAACATTGTAATCTTGGAACTACAAAGAATCGTGAAAAAATTCGTAGAAGAACTATAACTTGTACGTAATTGTATTAATTGTTATTTATCTGTACTTCGCAAAATTATAGAGGAAAATAAAGTTATTTCTTAAATTTGCACACACCGATAGGGGAATAACTCTAGGTTCACTGACTACTGAATATCATAATGTGGTGGTTGTGCCCCTTGTACAATGGCATGGATTTCCGCAATCATGTTTGTTTTTCCACAATGTCTCCATTTCTGCAGGTGATAAGTCGGGCATACTGAACATGTCAGGCTGGCACTCTTTGTTACACTTCCACCTGTCATCCTAAAACAATCATTTGAGTCTTAGTTAAAAAATGCGTCCTTCAACAATAAATAAGAGGCCAAATCAAGTCTCAAAAAGCTCACTGGGATATTACAAGAAACTTCAGAAGGCATTTGAATGTTAGGGAGCCAAATGACCTCCAAAGCCAAAGTGAACAGTTGATGCCCACAGAGATCAGTCCGCAGAAATTCTAGAGTGACACTCAGTGAGGCAATGGCTATAATGGGGAGTGAGGTAGCCATGGCATTTTTCCAGACATTGGAGAACGAGGCCTAAGAGGCCTCAAGATGCTCACCTGAAAAAAAGAGAAAAAGACACAACAAGAGGCCAACGAGACCATGATGAAATTAGAATGAGAAGCCTGACATCAAAAACAAGAGGCCAAAGAGGCCTCAAGACGCTCACCTACAATAATAAAGACAAAACAAGAGGCTAAAGAGGCCATCATGTAATTATAGTGAGAAGACAAGAAGACTGCCTGACATCAAAAACAAGAGGCCAAAGAGACCTGAAAATACCAATTAAGATACCGAAATGAGAAAGTACAGATTTGTGGAAAAAAAAAACCTCGGAGGAAATCACATGTAATTGTCGAAATAGAAATGACCTAAACAAATCTGAATGAGACCTAGAGAGACAATATCTGCAAAATGGCAGACCTTTGCACTTAGCAGACATGGGCATAAAGATTTTCAAATAAAATGTCGAGAGAAATTTTGCCCCCTTTGCTCTTATGACGAGATGCAGAACAATTCTGAAGGATAATTACTTACCCAAGGACAATATCTGCCGAATGTCATACCTCCGTGATGAAGGGTCCTCGAGAAAAAGATTTATTCAGTAAAAATACAAACATCAACACAAATTACCTTCCCTTACTGCCATGACAATATGACCAAATCTAGAGGAGACCAAAACAAGGACAATATTTGCCAAATAGAAGACCTCTGCAATAAGTGGTTCTTAAGAAGAAAATTTTTAAAAGAATAAAAACATCGACAGAAGTTACCTCCACCTGCTGCGATGACGATACCATGAACATATCTAGAAGAGACCACCCTAAGGACAATATTTTCCAAGTAAAGTTGGCCGATAAGCGGTTCTTGAGAAAATTTTTTTAGAATTGAATACAAACATCAGCATAAGTTACCTTCCCTTGCAGCGATGACAATACTATGAAGAAATATAGAAGAGACCAAGCCAATGACTATATCTGGCAAATGGCAGACCTCTGCAATGAGCGGTTCTAGAGAAAAAGATTTTTTAAGAAAATGTTGACATCTCTTTGATCCATTCACCCAAGCTTCCCTTGATCAGATGACACCACCCCGAACAAATATTATTTCGACCATTCCAGGGATAACTTCTACCAAATGGCACACCGCGCGATTAAAAAGTTATTCAAACATTTTTCATTGCACATACATTGACAGACGCTACCTCCCCTTGCATAGATAATGCTTCCCAGAAGAAATCTGAATGAAAACACTGCAGATATAACTTCCATCGCTTGGCAAAGGTTCACTTTAAGAGTTAGGAATAAAAATAGAAACAACCTCCTTTGTTCTGATGATGAGTCCATGCAACTTAACACTGTGCTATAGAAATAATATTTACATTTACAATAATATTTACACTTACAATATATTCAGACATGAAATTCTTGCTCATTCCTGTTGTGAAAGACTGTGGAAAAATCGAATGTTCGTATGGATTTGAACTCACAACTTCTCACATGAAAGGCCACATTTCTAACAATAGCACAGTGGCATGACGGGTGCCTAGTGGCTACATCCGGGTATGTGACTACAGAGAATAACCAGTTCAAGTATGGGTTCCAGCCAGAAGTGACAGAAATAAACCACTTTGGGAAATAAACACCTACAACTCTGTTAGCCAATGAAGTTTTGGTCTGCGTAGCCCTTACTTTTTTTGGTCCAAGACTGTGGTATTTCAGATACTCATAGAACCCTATCTCATGGCGTGGCTTCTCAGTTATGATGCTATCTCACCCTCTTGCTGTACATAAGTTAGTTCCCTTGCATATGTAAGGGAACTAATAAAATTTAAAATTTGCACTGGATTGAGATTATCACCCTTTAACCAATTTTGCACCTAACATTTATATCAAACTAATAGCTAGAAAATTTGGACGTGTATATTTCTTGTGTCATTCCTGATACCAACACTATAAACAACAATATAATCACTTTACTCTTGGCCATATATATTCTGCGTAGGTGTAATCTCGTTATAACTTGAAAAAGATTTTTTACAATCGAAAGCTTGTGCAATAAATGTGAAGTCAGTCTCTAAAGGTGTTGCTACTGCACTTCTTCATTTTATCTAAAGACTAACGCGTCTACCTCAGTATTTTATCAATCAGAGCATCCCCAGTCAGGTAGAATACAAGGGTGTCATCGAGAACGTTGTGAGAGATCAGGAGAAGATTGCACCAGCACAACAAGAGCAATATCTTATTCTAACTTCCAGAAATTGCCCTCGAAAAGAAACTCCTTCTCAAGATACCTGATAAATACGTGATATGAATAGTTATTTCTACACAATCAGTAAGAGATTGACTACCCATATGAACATACGCAGAAGACATCATGCAGTTCCTGTACTATTCATCGACAAGATTGACTTGTACGGTGTTGAGGACATCTGCAGAGGATAGGTCATATGGACCAACACACAGCTAACAGATAAATCTGATTACTGCCTTAACTGTCACGATGGAGACACTTAACCCTTACCACACTGACATCTGTACATCACATTACTATAGCAATAAAATTTTCCGACAAGAGTGCAAAGGCTAAAAGGTGGAGGTATCCTAATTAAATACCTGCCGATGTGACTGTTATAAAAAAGAAATATGAAACAAATTTTACAAAATTATCTCACATATCTTACAATACTTTAAAAATTTTCCGTAGTGTATATATTAGATGATAATCCTAGTATCACAGCCCTCAGGTGGATCCGGTCCCTGTACTCATTCTGAACTGTACTCATTCTCTATCTTCCTACTCACTTCATTGGTGAGAATTACAATTACATTTCGTCAATCTTAAAAAAAATGCCAACACTGAATGATTATCAGTTTTTTATATTCAAAGCGCCAGATTGTGGAAAGATTATGGAAAGATTGTGGAAAGATTGTGGAAAGATTGTGAAAAGATTGTGAAAAGATTGTGGAAAGATTGTGGAAGGACCATTTTGTAATAAGACCTGGCTAAATGATTATAAGTCGAATTACAGCGATATTAATATTCTGTTAAGAAAGACAAGCAGGTATCTCACGTCAATACTGAAGTTGTCCGTGTGTGAATGTGTGATAACTATAAACCATCACGTTTTAGGCCATGAAGTGTAAGAACCCCTTTGAATCCAGCTTCATTGGTACTCATCGACTAGACGGTTTAGACAATATTTTACAAACATCATTAACGGTACTGTAAAAGGAATTCACCAAGAAAAAACTGTGACACTCTTTACTCATCAAAAGGTATTGAATTTTTGCTAAATCGATCTCATATACAAAACACGACAAATAAAAATTTATATTTTATTAATCCTGTGTAGAATTTAAGGATTACGTAATATGATGAATTATTTGAGCCTATTGACGTAAAACATTTACGTCGATTGTGTACAGATTACGCATTGTCTGGTTCTGTTGTACAAACATTGCGAGAAAAATTGGCAGCTAAAACGCAACACCTTTGTTTAAACTTCTCTATAAAAGGACAGCTTTTAAGGCATAGTCTATTGTATCGAATCACAAATAGCGATCAAAAATTCACACAAAATAATGAGACATCAACTGAATTTTTAAAAATATTTGCCAACATTGTATGAACTACGTATTGCAGAATTTATCTCCGAATTACTAATTGATGAGCATTATATAAATATAATGTTCATACAATCACCTGTATAAACCTTGGTCCAATGGCTGACAGCCAGATGCCCATTGATACGTCTTCTCCCTGAAACATTTATCACGGATCCAGATATCCCGATACCAAACCTATGTCACACAATATTACTTGGGCTATGTCGGACTATATCACTGGGGCATCGAACATATGTCACCCGGGATAATTGGGGCATCAAACCTACGTTACACTGAGTCATTGGACCATCGAACATATGTCAGACTATGTCACTGGGGCATTAAACATATGTCACCTTGAATTATTGAGCCATCAAACATATGTCACCTTGAATTATTGAGGCATCAAACATATGTCACCTTGAATTATTGAGGCATCAAACATATGTCAGGTTGGATCATTGGGGCATCAGACATATGTCATAGTCAGTGAAGCATCTAACATATGTCAGACTATGTCACTGAGGCATCAAACATATGTCACCTTGAATTATAGGGGCATCAAACATATGTCAAGTTGGATCACTGGAGCATCGAACATATGTCGGACTATGTCGCTCGGGCATCAAACATATGTCACCTTGAATTATTGGGGTATCGAACATATGTCAGGTTGGATCATTGGGGCATCAGACATATGTCAGACTATATCATTGGGGCATCAGACATGTCATAGTCAGTGGAACATCTAACATATTCCACCATAAATCATGTCAAACTGGATCATTGTAACATCTAACATAAGTTACACTTATTTGTTGTGGCATTAAACAAATTAATTTCACAATGCCTTATTTTTTCCGGAACTAAATTCAATTGCCATTGATTAACTATTTACTCGACAATTTCGTGGAAACAATCAAATTCAGTGTCCAGTTTTATGCTTACCATGGCACAGAGCTATACACACAACTGGAGAGAAAACCGATTACTTGTTCAATAGACGAAATCTCTCCACAATTATGAGCCTTCGATGCCACAGATGCATGAAAGGGGGTCAGAGTCGTGTTTTGTTACCGGTACAGATCTACTAAATGTGAGAATGTTGTTTACCAGAGAGCAGTGATAAAGGCACAATAATAATTAATCGATCCATCCCACTAACAATGTGTATACATCACTATACATACTTATACTCAATAACCGTGTCCTAACATTGAAAAGCTTCCAACGGCTCTCACGAGTAAGAACACTAGAACATTCCGCGATGTTTATTGTTAGAAAGAGTAAAAAGCTTCAGATGGTTTTCGTCTACTTATTTCCATAGACGAGACGCTCTTCACCGAGTCACGAAAAACAGCAAAAATAAACTCGATACCAAAACATTGATGCAGGAATATTTACACATTGGCATCAATATCTGTTGGGATGTCACAGATCTGTGGACCTATGACCTTTCAGTTATAGGTCTAGCACCTTTAGCACTCGCTATCTGCTACCCCCTTGTACAAGAATAAAGGTCATTGGCTTGGAGAGGGTGAAATAAAATACCTAAATCAATCATTATTATTGAGGAGCCATACTGATAGTAATGAGCACTGTAACAACCAGTTAGTAAAAAATATAATGTTCAGAATATCAATGACTGGTATATTTAATGGGGAGCGTTTTGTCCATCGCATTGGATATAATATTTACCATAAAAGAACATCAAATCTTCTAGTGTCCGTCCGTCATAAGTTGATTAAACAGTCCAAATGCCAGTATATGTGTGTATGCGTGTGTGTATGTGTGTAAACCAAGGACTCGAATAGCGTCGTAAAGAATTCTAGTCCAACAATCCAGGCACTAAGCGGAGGGTAGATGTGGCGTCGTTGTTGGATCATTAGGATTCAATGCAGATGACTGTGGATGAATTCTCGGTCTAACAAGTCTGCAACCTTCGTGAAAAACAACAGAGAGTTGACCATCCATTCATCACTGGTTTTAGATGGGGCAGACATAAGGTAAACACTTGGCTAAATTTCTGATAGGTAATGATTATTTACAATAAAAAGATAAGATAACGCAGAGGTAGGCGGTATAGAGACGAGTAGACAATACCTGAAACATACCAACGTCAGTGGGAAGAAGCTCTCAATCAACCAAACTGCAAGGGATATCCAGACTTTATTGGGCAATCGGGGTTTGAGGCAAACTGAACAAGGATGCTATGGTTGTAAAATCTGAAGACATAACTATGGTAACGGTCGTCGAATGAGAGACATACTTGGTACATATGAAGATGTTGTCGGTTTTGGCTCAACCAGCCACTGACATCGTAAGACATGACGTTGCCGGAGCCGCAAGCGAATCTTGGGTAAATCGCAGCACTGTATGTTCTCTCTGACCACTTACCGTGTCGTTCCACTGGCCAGTCATTCCGGAAACTGAAACAGTAGAGAAATCCTCCATTCTTTAATAAACACCGATTTATCTACAAATACAGTGGAATTAACCCGTTAAGTTGGCTCCAATAGGATATTAGTTAGAAGCACTGATTTCTTATTCAAGAGGTCTCGCGTCAAATCCGCATAAAGCAAGGATTCCTCTCGCGTACCTTCTACTCCCGAAATTCAGCACTTTTTTGTATGAATATTAAGTAAGATTTTTCTCGTAGCGTGGCTATCATAAATCTCCTCAGAGTAGACTGAGGCAATATAGTGAGGAAAACCAACATTCACAACCATTGATAAAATACCATTAAAAACTCATCTTAAATCTTCATCCAATATCATTGGAGTAATTTTATATGATAGGGAAACATAAATCCACATAATCCACCTGCACCTTACACATTTAGATGTGTAGTATAGCAATAAAACACGCAAACTTATTTGGCACATGGATTCGAATGCAGTGAACATCTTCCACAAAATTGGCAGAAGGACAAATCACTACAGGCCACCAAACTTTTCGAAATATATTACAAAAACTTACGTTACTTCATATATTGTGAAAATTTTGCTCCCCTCTTGCAAAGGCCTAGAATCTTCCAATACAACACTCACCAACCAAACCATGTCTTGTCTAGTGTAACGCGTCGGGCTTCAAACAGACTGGCAGAGATTCCCTCCACATCTATATAGCTGTCATCGTCTGTCTTTAGTATATACATGTATTCATACCTGTCATTCATTCTGTAATAATTAGGCAAACCGTGAATAGTATAACAACATTAATCCAATCACGTGAAAACGAACGTAACGCCTTTACTGTTCTGCCTAAAATTTATAAAAACCAGCATCGGGGATCATTTATCAAGCATACCTGATGATTTGCAATATGGCTGACAGTGCAACCCACACTTCTATTAATCTAATCAAACATAGTAAATGACATTTGATATGGTTGATTATTGAACTGAATAACTTACTGAGATTCAACCCTATTCGTCCATTGTCCAAAAATTATATTACTACAATGATATATTATAAAGACCCACAAATGCCATTCAGATTAATGTTACGCAGTATAGTTACCTGTATTACCTGTATACTGTTAGATATTAATTTTCTATAATTTAAGTAATTACATTATAGTCTCAGACCATCAGGCTATTGTTTCATGTAAAGTGTGTTCGACAGCTCTGGTAATAAGTACACTTTAAACAAATAATTTTCATTTCATTTCATTTCATAGTTTAAGTAGAAAGTTATGTGATTCTCAACTGACTTCTCATGTTGTATCCACATACATTAAGATAGGGGAGTCATGATCGCTGAAAAGTCTAAGGCCTCCCACAACAATTTGGCAGTAGTTCTTCAGGTAACTTCATTTTGATTGAAAGCAACATTTATTCCTACTACAGAATAAACAAAACAAAGAGCAATCTGATGAAATTGTGTTTATTATTACTAAACTTGAAATATATTCCCAGGTAACTGAATGACTTTCCGTATTCATTTTGTAGTCTTTTAAGGACACTCTTAACGCTGCAACATTCTGATAGAGCAGCTGAAAAATGGTTGGCTCTGAGACTGGCAATGGCTGCCATAAAAATTATTTTGATTGATGTCACGATGAAAAGCTGACAATGCCAACTGATGGTTCTGTTCAGACTTACAAAGTCTATCTCCATTACCTACCAATGAACAATTAAATAAAACTACTGCAGTTTGTTGTAAAAAAATTAGGTTCTCCCTAATTTCAAGATTTTTCCAAATACACGTGGTTTTATTGAAGTTGTATAACATGATAGGATTTAGGCCAGAGTATAATTGGATGGCATTTTTCTATACAATGAAATAATTTATTCAATGGCAAATTTAAAGATTCGCAAATCCCATCTCCTATTCAAACCAATGTCTATGTATTACGGTTTAGAAGATATAAGATATTTCGGACAGATAGTCAAGAAGATAAAAATATTAGATGACAAAGACATGTCACTGCCATGTTGATGATAGTGTAAAATAAATAGTTTACTTTATAAACGATTTTTCCTGTATCTTCCACAAATAACACGACCTAGGTCTCCAGCGAGAACATTGAGTATTGAGCTGGGTTAGGGAAAATTTCTCGCAAATTCAGCTGCAATTCTCTATTAACTATTTTAATGCCTCTGATAATAATAAAATACAGAAATAACGGAACAGTCCAGCCCGTCTGCTTAGAACCACTGGCTGTCAATTCACTTGAAGATTAAATTCAAATTCCTAACCCTCACATACCAAATGACTCACAGTTCTGCTCTACCTCTCCACCTCATAACCACATACAAATCAATAAGAACTACCACACAATCTAACAGATTATAGATCATATAAGTAACTCTGTTACTCTAAATATTTAAAAATAAACTCCAAACTTTTCTATCTGACCAGGTCTTCTAATAGTTTTATCGTTTCTTCATATGTATGTGCACAAACCTAATTATGTACTTAAAATATTCTAAAATTGTTTTCTCACATGTATATGTATAATATCTTCTATAACATATTTTTTTTTGTATTTTCAGTGTGTTTGAATTTTTATGTTGCACACCATCAACCATGCATCAACCCTGTACAGTGTCTCGGACAGTTGAACCACTATAAACGCACTCTTATTCACTTCATTGGTTCGTTCGTTCGTCCATCCGTTCGTTAGTCCATTCATTCATTCATAAATGTGACATACATGCACTACCATCAATAGTGTAGCACTAAACCTATATGCCTCATACCTTTTCTTTTTAAAAAATGCGATATTTTCTGTATTGTTGAGAGGAATAAATACCATAAACGTTATATCTCGGTCAATTTACTGATTCTTTCCAGGTATTGCTCATAATTCATGGAAACAATACAGTAATAAAAAGTACAATACTTGAATACAAGAGAATAATGGACTTGCATTAGCGTGACTTTTAGACAACTCTCGTTTCCATTACAGAATTAGTTATGGAATCAATCAAATAATATATATGTATATATACAGTGGAGTCCACTTAATATGAGACCATTTAATGTGAAATGACAGTTATTGCGATTGCTGCGTCAAGTCATTACCAACTGATAATGTTATATGACTATTTTTTTTGTCCGTTTCTGTGATGGCTATTTGCAGGCGGTTAGGTCTGCGATTAAGACATATACACAGTATACACACATAAAATTAAATGGTAATATGATAAAAAACACAATGAGTGGTTAAAACATGTCTATTTGAAACATGGTCTGAACATGAAATTAGGCAAATTGTAAATGCCACATTTTAAAAAACAAATGAGTTAAAAAGAAAGACAAAACTTTTATTTTAGTTGTTATTTTATTATCTTTTTTATTGCTGGAAGGAATGCATATAAAAAAGGGGTTAAATACCCAAATGCTCAGGAGAAAGCTTGTCCCTATAGCTTAGTTGGTAGAGCACCAGGCCGGTTATCTGGAGGTCATGGGTTTAAGTCCCATCAGAGGCAGAGTTTTTTTATGTGCAATTCTCGGCAACTACATTAAGTCATATATTCTTATATCTAAATCACTGTGCCATGATTTTCCACAGTTTCAGGGAATACTATTGATATAAGATATAAGATTTGCTGTTAAATTGGTAATATGTAAATATGAATTCAGTGAAAAGCAACTATAGCTTTGCAGCTTCCCAAAACTTTTACATTTTACATCATAACCTTCGTTAAGTGACATGAATTTGAAGGCAATCATTGTTAAAATATTTCTTGATCACACTAACACATGAAAGCAATTTTCAAAGGTAATTGAAGATTATTACGAGATAGCTCAGTGCGTAGAGGATATTGGATAACTATTCAGAAATTAATTGATGAAACTTGAAATTGTTAACTATAAGTAGCAGGCATCAGTAGATGCTTTAGAACAGGGGTTCCCAATGTTTTGGCACTCGCGAGCCCTTAGCTAAAAGTTTGAAAGCCATGCGACCCCTTACTTAGGGCTTACTATCAACAGCTCAAATTTTCCTCTTATT
>WURV02193881.1:0-12170 GCA_011762755.2 Epimenia babai | reverse complement strand
TGAAGCATCGTAAGTCTAAGTAAGGGTAAGTTTCCCATCCAAATTATAATGGCGGCCGATCGCCGTGAATGACTGAATAAGGGGTAACACCCTCAAACTCCACCCTCGACTTATAGGGGGGGGGGGGTCAAGAGCAAAACCACGATTTTGTCGGCCAAAGTTAGGGAGTCGACTTGTAGGCGGATCGACTTACAGGCGAGTATATACGGTATGTCATTAGATTATATATATATATGTATATATATCGTTACTTCTGTTACTGTATACTTTTCTATGTATATTTACTTTCTACTACTTCTTGTGGTGATTGGACATTTTTTTTGTACCACGGAATATAACATGCTGGGTATGACTAACTTTTCTAACAGATTCTCTATGACTTGATTATCTGTTTTTCACATTTATTCACAACATATGATTCATCTCTTCTCATTTGATTTAGGCGGTCACATATTAATGCTTCATTGTGTTTTTATGTTTTTATGAGAAATAAGTAACTTTAACAATGACAAACCTGGCTGCATAGCCTTGAGTTGCTCCAACGAACCATTCGTCCCTTCCATCCAACTGAGGGCCTTTATCAGCGGCTCTGACAGAAGCATCTGGGCCAGCTCGATGCGACGCACATCTTTGGTCAGCTGCATCAACTTTTCACGTTCGACGTCTGTGCTTTGCTTCAATCCGAGGAACATTGACGCGATTGACTTGAAGCCACCATCGACGTTTGACAGCAACCTAGTGATCTTACCAGAGACGTCGCTCACCTGCACTTTCCCCGCCTTTATTGGTACAGCCACGAGGCAAGCAATGAAACAGCCAACTAACAGAGACGAGTTCATCATTGGAAATCTACCGGTTAATGTATGACGATTGTTCTTGCAACGAAAAATCACAGTATTACTCGTACGAGTCGCTTTGAAAATGATTCTTCGTTCCGTGACTTGTAAGTCCTACAACTTTATTAAATTTATTCACTGACAACAAGTCGTGATAAGCTTCCATACAAACTGACTCGACTAGACTTTACTAGATTAGGGCTAAACATATGTTTACCCAATGCTTAATCTGCAATTCTTTACCAAGTTTATCTATCATTCAAGTGACTTTTTCCTGTTGTTGAGATCATTGTATCCAATATCTGTATGAGTGTTGTTTGCTATAGTTCAACCAACCGGATTTTTGATGTGATAAACACATACAAGTAGTTCAGCTCCTGTTATTGCGACAATAATAGATAACATCATATATAGTGGCAATATCCTTTCTATAGATAAGTTCGCTATTCAAAATCTCTATAAATTTATTTCGAGCCATGTCATTGTGATAGGTTAGGATCATTGTGTTCACTCATATATGCACATTATGAGCAAATGCAGGTCACGTCTTTACTCCGCACCTTGACGGGCTTGAAGAAGTTTCGGCGAGTAGATGATAACTCGCTTTGATACCCGTATTTGAGATGGAATCAGTATGTCTACTGAATTTACCCTATTATAAATCACACCTCCAATGGTATGACTACCTGCATAGAACGTGTTCTTTTCAACTGTTGGCGATTTTAAATTATGTTCTGTTCATGGAATTTCGTGTGATCACATACTAATATGGAATTAGTGAATATTCAGTTATCTAAATATGCCCTGTTTTTTTAACGGCGACAGCAGGCGATATTCCAATGATGTTTGTAACCGGATAGCTTTCATGTTGCATTATCAACTAGTGGTAGGGCTAGTACCGACCTATTGACTTGTGTATCTCTTGAGTTATGGGTTCATGCTATTACATAGCCATGTATCAAACCTTTCGCTAATCCAAAATAATCCCGTTGGGGTGTGTGACCAGTAAATGGTATTGGGTAAATAAAGACATTCATGAATACAGTCGATAGTATGTTGTTGATTTTACTTCTTGCCCCTCCCCTCAAATGTCTCACTAATTTGTTACACGTACTTACAGAATTGTCGGTAGCCCTACCTCTTTATGACATTACAAATCTACATTAGTGATTTTGCGATGTCCACCCTCTAGTTAGACATTAACGCGCTCCAGCTAAATTTCAGGCAAGAAAGGAACGGTAGACCTGACCAGTACTCGTCTTCCAAGTAACCACCGTGTCATTTTTGAGGGTGAATACGATATTGTGAACAGTTTGGCAGGCTTCACTGTATAAATGTTCATAGCAAACAGCCTACATTTATCCACACAATGTTGAATATTGTCCCTTGTTATTGTTTGACTAGTACAGAGGGCTGTTTTCAAGTACTTCAGTCCATATCGTATCAAAGCCTTGCATAGTCAAGCCTTGAATAAATTTTAGAGTGTCACAACTCATTGTGCGATTGATACGTTCAATATTTTATTGTGCAAGTGATATGATGCATGCATGGAGTGAGGGGGGTCTATAAATGCCTAATATTTATTTATTTATTTATTTATATAATTAATCTCTTCCATTTCTTATTCTGATATAAACACAACTTTTAATGATTTAATATAGAATTTGAGAATTTATAGAAGATATATTTTAATTGTCCATCACTTAAGTAAAATGTTACTTTCTAATGTTCCACTTTGTTCAAGAGCAGTGAAAACTCTAGAATGTCAGTCCCCGAAATGAACATTGTGGACATTGGTCTTCTGGTCCATTCCTACCGGTAGTTGAGCAGTTTGCCTCTAGTTCCAGATGTGTCTTTCACAAACATAACCAGTATTACTGTGGTTGTTTGTCCAGGTACACCCGCCATCATCCCATTTGTTGTTTCTATGTCTCCATATCAACATGCAATCCTGACTATTTCCATAGTTGTCTGGCTGACCTGTCAATTTTATAGAGATAAACATGTACGTACCATCTTACTGTTACAGTTATACGATAGCAATCAAAATATCGTGAGAATGTATCATTCGTTGTGGCGTTGATATACATTTCAAATATATTACGAGTTCAGCAAAAATAAGCATTGCAAATTGGTGCCATTTCCATTCTAGCAACTACTGTAAGAGTGTTATAACAATTCAAATTTTTATATATACACTCAGGCGCCCTCTATACAATGACTACAATGAGACGAGACTATAACAATAAAATAGAGATGACAACGATAAAACATCCATATGCAGTGATTTACAATGTCTCATCCCCTACATTAAGTTCAGAAAATCATTCGTCTGGTACAGACATTTTCTCGAATTAAAATCGTCAAAAAACCCTTTCTCTGCATATAACATCATGGACAATTACCAAAGCAGTGATAATATTAAAGTGTTGAATAGCAGAATAAAAAATTTTTCCTTCCTTCGTTGCGTTATCTTACATTTAGCAGTTATTTGCACTCTAGTGGTTTGTACCTATTTATTATGGTCGGTCCACCCATATATAACACATCCGACTTTCGCATCATTTCAAAATTTCTCGCAGAGGCCTATTGAACCAAATTCACATCCAGATATTAGATTTCTATACAAGAATTTCGCAGATGGAGACATTGTTACCACCGGTATTGCGCCGTATTATAATTATTAAAGCATGACAAAATATTTTTGCTTTCAGTTCATCTGACGGAAAGTTACTTAGTATCGCATATTAAGTGGTTTAAAATAGGATTGTTCTGAAATGGACGTAAATTACCGCTCCACCTGATAAGTAGCAAAATAGAATAATAAGGAGAATAAATTTTGATAACCATTTGTTTGTAAATACTGGGGTTTGTTTTCACCAGGGTTTGTGCGACACTTGCACAATTTACTAACATAACTCACCAGCTATGAGCCATTGACATCTTCTTGTAAAAAAGGAATTTAGTGAGTAGCATAAGTAATCCCGATTACAAACGTAAAGTTACATTGAAAAATACACAAAGTCGGCAAACGAACAATTATATGGATTTACCATAAATGATATAAAAAATCGGCATTATAGAGATGAAGATTGTCACTTGATTTGCATGTGACTTGCTAACAAAAATTTGTCATCAGAAAAATGGCATATGTTGTTATTTGAGGGCGACGTATGCACAGACTATGAATTAAGGTCAACGTTATTTGAAATATAATCGTGTCAACCTTAAGACGTAATAGAGTGGGCCTTCAAATGTTGCGTTTATTGAGAGTGGAGAATAATAGTATGTTGCGTGTATCAGCTCTGTTGTGGGCTTTTTTCTACCCAGTATCTTTCCTCGACATAACGGTACTTTTTTCTCCATATGCATTATATCTTATAGACTAAAATTTTCTTCTACTGACAAGTACTTCACTTCATTTAATATACAACGTTGCTTAATGCTTCCATGAAATTTAAGGTATGAACAAAAGATTTTATCTCTTAATTACTTGGATATTTTAAAGCGTTTCTCCATGTCTGCTTTATATGGAATTTGAACTCACCGGTCTCCCAATTTGTGAAGACTGCATGCGTGCCATCGGGCCATAGCCATCGGCCCTCTGTCACATCATCTCTACCTCCGATATATAGGTTCTTCACTGTCGTTTTGCCAGGCAAGGAAGCAGCCAATGAAGCTATGAACTCATTGTCTTCATTCGAACGTACAATTGCCAGATGCCCTCTTTGTTTTTGACACTCATCTCTGAAGATGTTTGCCGAACAGTGTTGAGCATCTCTGCACCGTTCACACTTGTAACACGCAGCACCCCGCCGGATCCAGTTCTTTTTACACACTGCATATAGTTGTAATAAATTTGTTTGACAACTAGAATTCACGAATGATTTCACCAAGAATTCGCTATAAGTACACTAATCAGATATAATTATGTAATTTTTCATATTTCTGTATGGTATGTAACTCCTGTATGTACGTCTACCTTTTAAAACTTACAGTGTTGACAGGACAGAACACTTTCATATGACTCATTATTTCAACAAATTCTCATCATGTTTTAGTTATTTGTTTATGAAATAGTTGATGTACGAACCTGGCTGCATGCCCTTGAGCTGCTCCAGCGAACCATTCATCCCTTCCATCCGAATGAGGGCCTTTCTCAGGGGCTCTGAGAGAAGCATCTGGGCCACCTCGATGCGACGCACATCTTTCGTGAGCTGCAATAACTTCTGACGTTCGACGTCTGTACTTTGCTTCAATCCGAGAAACATCGATGCGATTGACTTGAAGCCACTATCGACGTTTGACAGCATCCTAGTGATCTTACCAGTGACATCGTTCACCTGCACTTTCCCCGCCTCTATCGGTACAGCCACGAGGCAAGCAATTAAACAGCCAACTAACAGAGACAACTTCATCATTGGAAATCTACAGGTTAATGTATGACGATTGTTCTTGCAACGAAATATCACAGTATTACTCGTACGAGTCGCTTTGAAAATGATACTTCGTTTCGTGACTTTTCAGTCCTACAACTTTATTAACTACCAACCAGTCGTGATAAGCTTCCATACAAACTGACTGGACTAGACTTTGCTAGATTAGGGCTATACATATGTTTACCCAATACTTATTTTGCGAATTCTTTACCAAGTTTATCTCTCATTCAA
Source organism: Epimenia babai (assembly GCA_011762755.2). Taxonomy (NCBI): domain Eukaryota; kingdom Metazoa; phylum Mollusca; class Solenogastres; order Cavibelonia; family Epimeniidae; genus Epimenia; species Epimenia babai. Next base: position 6,664 of record WURV02193881.1, on the reverse strand, counting down.
GTGACTTGTTCCTGTTTTTAAGATCATTTTATCCCATATCTGTATAAGTGTTGTTTGCTACAGTTCAACCAACCGGATTTTTATGTGTCCTGCATCATTTATTGTGACATGAATAGATAACTGATATAGTGCCAATAAATCTCCCGTGTATATGTTTGCTATTCCCTATCTCTCTGCATTGTTGAGAGCCATTTCATTGTGATAGGGTTGGATTATTGAGTTACTTGATTTCTGGGAAGTTTTACTAAATGCGATACATACTATTTATATTTCATTCAAAAGAAAACCCTAAATATTTCTAACAAAACAACTATGATACCAACGTATGTACAGTGTAATTTACATGTCAAAAATTGTTCAAAAATCCCCCCCCACCTTTCCCATGTGCCCCCAATAATATGAATTTATGTCATGGGTTTTAAAATTAAATTTTTACAATATTTCAGTTCCTGCAACTCCAAATACTTCATAATACATTCATGCGTATTCTGGGTGTGCTACACATAAGCTTATTAGTCTAGGTCATATGTAAATCCGCGGCATTCCTGCACCATCATTCACACTACCGTCACTTGTGTAGTACCGTATATACTCGCTTATAAGGCGACTCACTTATAAGACGACCCCCTGACTTTAGAAACAAGTCAATTTTAGCGTTAACCCGTTTATAAGACGAGGCGAATTTTTATTCATAATAGACTATTGGAAATGTAGTAATGAGTAATGGCGGCGATGATTTTGGTTTGAGCGATACTGTGAAACGTACAAGAAACAATGAACAAACAAGTCTCCGTTACAACAATTCCTAACATATACAGTAAAAACAACACATGCTATCAAACCGCTGTGTTATACGCAGACCTGTCTATCATGCGAAACGCTACCTGGCGCCTGCGGACCACAATGTGGTTTGAAATAATTATAGTGTCACTTAGAAGACAACCCCCCCCCCCACTTTGAATCTAGGTTTTTGGTGAAAAAAGGTCCTCTTATAAGTGAGTATATACCGTAATTGCTAACCTGGCTATCATCTTGGCTGTCATCACCAAACATTGTATCGTCGTCAGAATCTTTTCAGTTGCCAACTCTAACCAATTGTAGCTTTTTAGACTGAGACTCTGACATTTTCCTTCTTACAGGGTGTGACATTTTAACTAATTTTGGTCCATCTACCCTATCAACAGAAACAAAATTCTACTGCAGCCACAAGTAATTTGTCCATCGATAAATCACTAGTGTATGAATGATGTATGGTATAGTGTGAAAATACTATGGTGGTCTGGTTGTGTTTGTAGGAGTTAGGCAGTTTGAGAAAATATGCGTTGGTTTGGTCACATGTATGAGGATGGCAGAATAAGTAATAATTATTGTCAAATGATGAATTACGTACAGTGTATAAGTTGCAATTTTAGACTTATAGACTTATATTAGAACTATATAACCTTTTAATTTTGATTTACTGAGTAAAAAATAGTAGCTATAACATGTCGAGTCATATTAACAATCAAATTTGGTATCATGTTATTCTATTGCAGTTTTTTTACCTCATATATCTTTGGTTTTTCTTAGTTCCCTGCATGTTCCAACTTTTGTTTACCGCTCAAATCGTATTTATGTTTATACAGTCAATTATCCTGTCTCAGTGAAGCCTCTTTCCCTCCACCATACTTCTCTCTCTTCCTTCATTGTCCCTCTCTTCCTTCATTGTCCCTCTCACCCTCTCTTCCCCTTATATGTTGTCATGCCTTTGTTTTTAGCTCACCTCAGCTTATGCTCGCTGATCTTGTATGATCGGAGTTTGTCCGATGTCTGTCTGTCCATGTGTTTATTCGATGTTAGCATTTTCTTTAAAAATCTTCTCAAGAACCGCAGAGGTCTGCCATTTGCAGACCCCTCCCTATTTTTGAAACTCATCTCTGATAGTAGGGAGGTTAAGAAACTTCGGCGGAGTCATCTTCGGCGGTGTTTGGGATAATGTAGGTCACCACATGTCGAACTCCGTCGTAGATTGCAAACAGCCCGTTAAGATTTTATCTGCAATGGCGGTCGTGTAGTGTAGTGACCTCGACCGAGTCCAATTTGACAGTTCGGGGTCGATTTCAACCAATAGAATGCGCGATGTCGTAGAATCTGCAACAAGATTTTCTAATTTTTACGTCTTCGGAGTTCAGACGATGGTGTTCACAGACTGGAGAATCCCATGCCGAGCATGTGCAGTAGATCTGACCTATATTGAACACCGCCGAAGAGGATTCTGCCACAGATTCTTAACCTCACTAGTGTTTCCCCGAACATTGTTTAGCATATTTGCACAGTTCATATTTCTAGCATGAGGCACTATGACTAATCCAGTTCTTTTCACGCGCTGTATGTAGTAATATCACACAGCCTTTACTCAATTATATCCTATAGATCATTTTGTATATTTCCGAATAGACTTACTTCTCCATGTGCATCAAGTTTGTATTTAATATATACAGTGTTAAGCTGTCTTTATATATTATAGAATTCCACTATATTGTATGACCCATTTTATGAGCAAATTCTCATTATGACTTGGTTAATTTTTAATAAGAATTTTTTTTATTTAAATCATTTCATGCTTCTTGATGCGTTGAAAGCTTAGTTGCCTCTTGCGTCGCTTCGTGTGATGGTGCCTAGAAGTCACCACATAGTTGAAGAAACCCGAATGAGTGACGCTGGCTTTATAGAATCATATCTACCATATTAGTAGTCCTACCTTGCTGTCGATTGTTCAATCTGGCGTCAACTCTACTTCTCATATTATTTAATATTTAGATCATTTGTTATGACCCCCCTTGTTATGCCATAGTTGGTAGAAACTTGACCTCTCATGCACTGGATATCATAAATGTGCCAATTGCGATATAACTTACGTTATGCGCCACGGTAAGTAATTTTTGTCAATACCACTGTCATTTTTGAATGTTAATATGATTTCATGGATACTTCGGCATGCTTTACCACATGGTTGTTTATAGCAAATAGTCACCAATCTGTATTTATCCGCGCAATGGATGCTATACCGATGAACTCCGTGCCCAGTTATTGTTGCTCACCTGATGCAACGTGCTTCTTCAGGCAGGTACTTGAGCCCGATCACACCCATATGCTTTACATAAATTTCAAAATGTCACAACACATTTTCCAATTCATATACTTTTTATTTTATTTTATAAATCCACTTGTATTAGCTCTCGACCGTAATTTGCTCAACTCTAAAAGATTAATTATAGAATACGTATTAGAATTTATAGCATGTAACAAAATCAATTCACAAAGTAGCCAATTGAACATACCTGAAATCACAACTTTTATTAATCATATTTCACAAGGGTATAAATTATTTCAGCAGTACTTCACATTCCATGCAGTGAGACTGTTATAGTATTATTCTTATTATAAATGTATAATATTATCATATTTAATATTTCATCTCGATGAGCAGTCATCGTTTGGATTATATCCTATTATTATTATCTATAATTATATATATATTCATTAATACATTATTTGTACTAAATTACTAGTCATAACAAAGTTAGTATTACTTAAGTAACTGAAAGAAAAATACATTTTATTGCAATTAATCGAGCATATCGATGGACAGTTATAATTTATTTACGATTATTTCATTTTAGTTCAGAATAGCTCCGTAGAAATGGTGTTTAAAAGGCTGATACACATTGGACATTTGCAAGACAATATTTTACATTGTGATTTGGTTCTTATCACTCTTTGTAGTAGCTGTGTGAGTCAGTAAAAATAGAAACACCAAAACAATTCATCATACCAAACCATTGATAACACCTTTGTTTCACTGCAAAGGTTTATATCACAACGCGCGATTCGAATGTAAAAACATCCTTAATCTGGTGAATAGTAAAACATAAGAGAGAAGTTACTTATATATTGTAATGGGTTATAGATAGTGAAGCATTTTGTATCTAGTTCCAGATGTGTCTCTCACAAACGTACCCAGTAACCAGGTGAGGGTACGCTGAAGTGCACCGACCATCATCCCATTTGTTATTTCGATGCCGCCATATCAACATACAGTCCTGGTTAGATCCACCGTTGTCTGGCTGACCTGTCAATGTCATTTATTAGAGTGTTGTGTGTTCCATCATACACATACAATGACTACTATGAAAAAATTAGCACATTTTATTTGATATTGTGGCTCCAATATACACTTACTATAATTTAGATCTTCCATGGAAATATATATCATTCAAAATATCTGGCCTAAATATATAGCAATATCCATTTTGCCGAGGCGATATTTCAGACTCGTTTCATTATTACTAGTAAGTATAGTTATAGGGCAGTTGACTCTATCTTGTCGATAGAAGTTGACATAGTTAATATTTTCATTATTCAGATGTAAACTGGCATCACAGTGTCATTTTCAAGCCTGATTTTTATACTCTCGACACGTAATGATTATAGAGGGAGAGCTATTACGAAGTAGGAGTGACATTGAGTCAAGTTGCAGCTTAATTAAAGGTTAACTAACGAAATATAAGATGACTTCATCAGCGATACAACAGCACCGATGTACTGCGACCATGAAGCGGAAGACAATGTCTAATGACCGTGGAACAAGACTGTTAAATATATGGGTTCAGCATCCGCAATATTGGAGACATGCCACCGCATGGCAAGAGAAACTCCTAGTCGACATCAAGTGATCAGTCAGTGTGGAATCATTTGCGGGCAGCAGGATTAAGATGTCAGAGACCTCATATCAGGCCTACTTTCTCTGATATAGTGTGGGCTAGAATATCCACATTGACATAACAACAGAGAGATCACTAGAGAATCTTCAACGAGATTTTGCAATTCTAACATCTTTGGCATTTAGTCGATGGTGTTCCTGAATGGGGGAATCCCGTGACAAGCAGATGCAGTTGACCTGACCTATATTGAACGCCGCCGAAGATGATTTCTCCAAAGATTCTTCACCTCCCTATTAATGAATGCATTCTGTAATCGCTTCAAATAGTGGGCACAAGTTACTAAAGTATTTGCAGCATCACGTATGCATATAGCGCACCAACATATGAGTGGCACTCTCTTTCAATCGCTAGATTCCTTACCTCGAGATTTTCATGTTAAACACCTACTACATTGTACACACGATAGTTTCTGTTCCTGTAGAATGTGTGTGAGTAAAGAGAATGTCTAAGTACTGAATACAACGCCATTTTGTTTTTGTTTCTGATTACCATGGAGATGGTAGAAGTGAAAAATGTGGCCGTGTTTCAGATGCTCACTGGAAAGTGTCTACAAATCTTACCTCTCCGCTACATACTCATCCCATTGTAAAACTCATAAACTATCACAGAATTAGTTTGGTGGGCGACTTATGTAAGCTGTCTGCAGGCATTTGGAATTGGTGGCATGAATGGGTGAAGATCAACTGTCTTCTTAAGACTCTGTGGGTTTTTCATGGCATTCCCCCCACCCTTTATAAGTGAGGCTAATTCATTTGTCATGTTAACTATATTTATGTATGTATACCAAGATAATCGCTGCGTGGGCCCTATACAAAGCTAGCCTATTAATGTGGTTAATTTGATTATTATTTGATTTTATTGTTGATAATTTAATTAGCCTCACTTTAGTTTATAACTAACTATAGCATAGCCTGTACAGTACATGGATGCTTTAGAGTCTCTCTGTTCCTGCTTTATATGGAATTGGCCAACATTTGACTCACCACTATCCCACTTCGTGAAGACTACATGTGTGCCATCCGGCCATAGCCATCGTCCTTCTGTCACATCATCTCTACCCCCGATATATAGGTTCTTCACTGTCGTTTTGCCGGGCAAGGAAGCAGCCAATGAAGCTATGAACTTATTGTCTTCATCCGAACGTACAATTGCCAGATGCCCTCCCTGTTTTTGACACTCATCTCTGAGAGTGTTTCCCGAACAGTGTTGAGCATCCTTGCACCGTTCACACTTGTAGCATGAGGCACCGCGACGAATCCAGTTGTTTTTACACGCTGCATAAAATAATTTTTATTCATAATAGTCAATGATAGGTTTATGTATTTGACAGCAGATACCCTTGCCAAAAAGGCAAGGTACAGCACGGTAATAGGTCCAGAACCAATTCTACCCTTAGCCAAAAGTGATTTAAAAATCAACATCAAACAATACCTAAATACAATACATAAAAAAGAATGGATGACACGATTTGACTGCTGTCAGGCACATCTAGCTATGCCTTCACCATGCCTACAAAGAACAAAAACCTTACTAAAATTAACACAAAATGACATCAGAGGGATCACTGGCATCCTGACGGTTCACTGTTACCTAAACCGGCACCTAAACATAATGAGATATCAACCACACCAAATTGCCAAAAATGTATGTTGGAAGAAGAAACGCCCCTCCACCATGTTGGTTCATGTCCAGTGTACCAACGAGCAAGATATTCCACTATTCCTGCTCCGGTCAAAAATTACAAAGATCTCCAAAATAACCTCAACCTCAATGGTCAAATTCCTAAACAGAACGGGAAGACTCAAACAAACTCCCCATCAATATAATTGACAGCTTATGCACCCTTTACAAATAACGTCCAAAAACCAAAACACACCCTAGGCCAGTCTTGTAAAGCGCCA
>WURV02193870.1:0-12171 GCA_011762755.2 Epimenia babai | reverse complement strand
ACAACCATTCATGGAGTGTCTCGTGTAATAAAATATGGGATAACAACCATTCATGGAGTGTCTTGTGCAATAAAATATGGGATAACAACCATTCATGGAGTGTCTTGTGTAATAAAATATGGGATAACAACCATTCATGGAGTGTCTCGTGTAATAAAATATGGGATAACAACCATTCATGGAGTGTCTTGTGCAATAAAATACGGGATAACTACCATTCATGGAGTGTCTCGTGTGATAAAATATGGGATAACAACCATTCATGGAGTGTCTTATGTAATAAAATACAGGATAACTACCATTCATGGAGTGTCTTGTGTAATAAAATACGGGATAACAACCATTCATGGAGTGTCTTGTGTAATAAAATACGGGATAACAACCATTCATGGAGTGTGTTGTGTAATAAAATACGATATCCCGAACCAATTTTGGGAAAGCAGTTAGTTGAGTGGTAGGAGCACTGAACTTGTAACACAAAAGGTCGCGGGTTCGAGACTGCGCACAGGTTGACTTTTCTGCGATGATCCTCAGCAAGTCATTTATCCCCGATTGCTGGAGCAAACCCACCTCCACAATGGGTATTGGATCTGTCAGAAGTCTTGCCAAAACTAATATAGTCTAATCGTAGTTCAGCTGTCCATTATTTTTGATTGAGACAGTGAGGAATGTCAAATAATATCCTGGGTTCCACATGTTATAAAATACTTAATACGGTTGATTTCATTGGCTGACCTGACAAAGCAAGTTGCTAAATAAATACCACATTTCCATAGGTTATACTAATATATCCCTGAATAATGACTAAAACACACATCTGACGAGAAGAGATCATTCTTATTTCGAAACAAAGGATAGTAAAACGTATTGATTGAATATGGCGTAGTGTAGAAGGTATGTGGTATTCTGATTAGGATGAATTTTGGATCATCATTCCGATGCCTATTCTTCAGATGACGTGGAATCGCTAATCTTGACATCGTCTATTGTCTCCCTTATGTTAATTTTATTCCATTTATTGTACACTTTACAGGCAATCTAGCAATGCCACTATTGGTGATGTAACAAGGTCACGATAGGTGATGTAGCAAGGTCAATATGCGTAATGTAGGGAGACTACTCTAAGTAATGTAGCCAATACGGTATGGAGAAGTTAGCCAGACTCGGTAACTTTACAAGAGCACTCACTATACATCATCCAGCCAGGCTACTACCGGTCATTCAACCGGATCACTGCCCTTATTATGTAAGTATTAACTTATATAAGTATTAAGACCACTATAGGTAAGTGGACACGACCACTGTTAGTTACCTAGCAAGGCCACCATAGGCACTCTAACACACTAACTATAGAAGGTACGTGGTGTTAGTGTGGTAGCCAATGTGGTTCTTTGAATAGGTGGAGAGACATGCACAGAATGATCCCATCAGTGGTTTCTCTCAAGCTTTAGAAGGTACAGTAATCTAGGGAGATGTTTGCTTAAAATATCTCTAGTCATCATCTGTAACTAAAATCTCTAATCATCTCTAACATGAAGTGATTGATGCATAAAATACTGTCATTGAAACAATAGCAGACCTAGATAGCCATTAGCTAGCACCACATAAACAACAACAATAACATACTGTTAGCATGACTCTGGTACAGATATAGTCACCAGGATGCGGCAGTGTGAAAGTGTAGTTGATGCTGTGTACATGGTGTACATGTGAGTACATGTGAGTACATAGTGTACATGTGAGTACATAGTGTACATGAGAGTACATAGTGTACATGTGAGTACATAGTGTACATGTGAGTACATAGTGTACATGTGAGTACATAGTGTACATGTGAGTACATAGTATACATGAGAGTACCGTACATAGTGTACACGTGAAGGCTTTCACATTCATCATCTGTGATTGACAGGTTTACATAGAGAGTTGTTTGTAAACCCAGCAGTTTAGATGGGAGTCGGGTTTCATAAAATGAGGAGACCTGATGAGATAGCGGGAGAAAGTTGAAATAAATAAGCATCAATAAAGCTGTTTGGTCGTGGTTAACTTCTGGTGTATGTAGATAGGGTCCTCTACCGGTGATGAGGGCTGGCAGCCATGATCAAGGGCAGCGGTTATTGTATATCATGTAACCATAGCCAATGTCAAGATATACATAACCATCGCTAATAACCATACACATGCAACCATCCTAATTTTATGCATCCATTCACAATACACTTATACAATACAACCATCGCTAATACCCATACACAATGCAACCATTCCTAATATGGAATTTACTAATGCAATTTTACTAATGACCATACACAACGCAAACATCATTGGAAAGTGTATTTGCCAAGTCTATGAACTAACTAACAAGTCACCAATAGCTTCTCAGAATTATCCCATTGCTCAAAATGTTGAGTGTTCCCAAATATTGCTCAACATGAGCAAATTTTCCCAAATATTGCTCAACATGAGCAAGTTTTCCCAAATATTGTTCAACATGAGCAAGTGTTCCCAAATATTGCTCAATATGAGCAAGTGTTTCCAAATATTGCTCAATACGAGCAAGTTTTTTCCAAATATTGCTCAACATGAGCAAATGTCTCCAAATATTGCTCAACATGAGCAAATGTCTCCAAATATTGCTCAACATGAGCAAATGTTTCCAAATATTGCTCAATATGAGCAAGTGTGTCCAAATATTGCTAATATGAGCAAATTTTTTCCAAATATTGCTCAACATGACCAAATGTCTCCAAATATTGCTCAACATGAGCAAGTTTTTCCAAAGAAGAAAGTAACAATTTACCATAGCCAGTGGCATTTCATTTAATTTTTCCTGTTGCATTGGTCACCAGTAACAAGTGAGGTATGCAAGTAGAGAAATGCTGACTACTAATGACAGTCGCAACAGGCAACCAGTAACCTGCACTTGGATCCAGAATATGATCCACATTGGAATAAATTCTATGTATTGACTGAATGGAATGCTTTAGTGTAGCTCGTAAATGGCGACTAACAATATGAAAGGCAGCTGAGTAAAACAGGTAAAGGTGGAGCGTGCAGAGATATGGTGTTTAGACTGGAAGCGAGAGCACGATGTCATAACTACTGCTTATCAATGTGCAATCTACCTGGTTTTGTTGTGTTTGTGTCACTGTGATGTCTTACAATCTGACATTTCTCCCATGCTACTCTGACGCCAGTGCTCTTGCCTGCCTGGAGTCCGAAGACTTTTTATTACACACAAATTTACGCGCTGCGTTCCATGAATATTGACTACATGGAGATGTAATTACGTCAATTGGATGACTTACCCAACCACGCTACATGTGATAAGACTTCAACTGGTGTATAACATCTTAGCTGCCACAAACATGCAACCCAGTTCACATACTATTTCACTGTCAATGATAATTTCCTCATCTCCCGATACAATAATGCCGAGCTTTTGGTTGGCCGATTGACCAGACTTAAGACGAACACGGAGGAACATCTCGATCATTGAGCGACAACTCAAAATGTTTTACGGTCACTGTTTCACAATCTTCAGTGTGCGAGATTAATTCATCCTTATAAGTGTCTTTATATTGAAGACACCTCCCATGTACCACTCTCTATCTTGATTCATTCATCAATAACTGGCTGTGAATCATTTCAGGCAGTATTTTCCAATTATGTTCAGATGCTCCGATTTTCCATGCTTCAATCGATATCGTGAGATTTACAGGAGTTATTTTTAACAGAATGCCGAGATACTTGAAGTGTTCCACGATGTTTAGATGCGACTTGCCAACCCCTTCCCGCTGGACTCCTGAGCCTCTCATTTCACGCTTCATTGATTACCTAATTTAGTGTGTATGCTATAATGCTCCATTGAATGTATTTGCTCTGAGGCTCCACTCTTCAGGTATTGATGTGGCGGACATGTGCCCGTGATATTGACTGATGCAGATATGAGCTCTATTGATGCCACGCTAGTCACTAGTGCGCATTGGTTTCCTGTACATTTTTTCCTGCATTATATTGACTTTCATATAGGCTTCTTGAGTTGAATATGTACATATGTACCGTATATACTCGCCTATAAGTCGACCCCCCCCCAACTTTGGCCGGCGAAATCGTGGTTTTTCTCTTGACCCGCCTATAAGTCGAGGGGTAGACTTTAAGGATTGAAATTTTGTCTTTAAAAACCGTCTTATAGGCGAGTATATAGGGTATATTTTGTTGGATAAATAAATAAATATCGTATCGTGGTGTTTTTAATCAATTTAGTCAGCAGATACCAAGTTCATAGCTCAGCTTGGGATGAGGGAGAATGACCGATACAAGTGGGTATTGGATTTACCTACACAAACTTACACATGTTGAAACGTGTTCATGAAAATCAATGCTAGTTAACAGTGCTATTTGCTCCACTATTATAATCTACAGTGATATCTCTGACCAGCGATTATTGAATACTGTTGTTGTGTATGGGAGAGTTCCGGTGTTTGATTGTTACATGAATGGGCGCTAGCTGAGGAGCTAACTGTATCGATTAGATTGTACTAATTGAATGACAGAATCCTTCGTTAACGCACTGGCCAGTGTCCTACTTCGTCGACAACTTATATCTCAATAATAAACAGGTGTGTGTATCGCGCCCATTAGAATCTGTCAACCAATCAGTGTGAACCTCTTGATGCACGTTGTACATCGTATGATGTAGCAGTAAATGGGTGTAGCGCTCGTCTAATTGTTTATTGATGAATAGATCAATAAAGTTCTATGATACCCACGAAATATATCATCAGAATACATTTACTGACTTTATATCGTTCAGCATATCAAAATAGTCATCAACTTCTGCATTAATGATATGGCTGATGGGCTGGAGGGGTATGTGTGTATGTGTGTGTCTGATATCACATGGCGCTTTATCATATCATGGGTCAACCGTTCATTGGCAGCAATGCAGGGAAAATAAACCACCATCACATGATACTGGTCAACTTAAATGACACTGGTCAACCTAAATGACACTGGTCAACCTAAATGACACTGGTCAACCTAAATGACACTGGTCAACCTAAATGACTATGGTCAACCTTAATGACAATGGTCAACCTAAATGACACTGGTCAACCTAAATGCCTATGGTCAACCTTAATGACAATGGTCAACCTAAATGACACTGGTCAACCTAAATGACAATGGTCAACCTAAATGACACTGGTCAACCTAAATGACTATGGTCAACCTAAATGACAGTGGTCAACCTAAATGACACTGGTCAACCTAAATGATACTATGCTTTATGGCTCAGCAATAGCCACCACATCAAGTGTGCTTCTCTCCATCATGTTTTAGGCCAACAAACTTGTGTATTTGTGTGTGTGTGTATGTGTATGTGTGTGCGTGCATGCACGTCTGCATGTATATGTGTGTGTGTGCGCGAGTGTGCATGTATGCGCACGTGTGATTGTGTGCACACGTGTATCACGGTAGGTCTGCTACAGAGCTCAACCACTGAGAGACTTGTGTATGGGCTAACATAGATGATGAGCCACTTACTGTGACTACATCTGATGTTAGTAATAGTTCCCGTCTGCCTTCAATGTCTACTCTAGTCTTATGTGTATTTTATTTTATTTCTGTATAAATATACAGGACATGTGTACTAATGTGGTTTACATATTCATCATCATCAATATACTGGGAAATAATAGTAGTAATAATCACTATTATTTATCTTACTGATAAAAACCTTATTTGGCCAGACCAAAGAGGCTCGTACTGCCAGTTGGCTGGGTACAACCAAGACCATTAGAAGTTCACAGTTGGGTATACCTATAATTATGGAGGACGCCCCCTAAAATAGCCATTGAAGTCTTGTTTACATTTACCTTTGGACAACACAGTGGGTGTGTTCATTATTCTTATCAGTTTTGTTATCAATGTGACCTTAGACATTATCAGCAAATGTCAATTATATAGATTTATATATATATATGAAATACTCTCCCTGTGTTTTTATAATAAATCATTTATACAGCTGTGGTTTTTCAGAGTTTGTAATCTTTATTCATCTGGTAACAGTATTTTTATGTGCAGTGCCACATATCAAATATATACAAGATTAATGTTAAGTTTATTATAACAATGCCATCAATTCCTGCCAATACTGATGACTTACTAGCTTCTATATAATTATGCAAAAATGGATTACCGTATTTCATAGTGTTTAACTTAAAGCATAGGCAAATAATTATTGATCATTAGAAACTTACCTCAACTTACACATATCTAATTATACACCGTATCTAATTATACACCCTATCAAATTATACACTGTATCCAATTATACACTGTATCAAATTATACACCGTACCGAATTATACTGTATTAAATTATACACTGTACGAAATCATATAACATCTCAAATTATACACTATCGAATTACAAACCTTATCAAATTATACACTGTATCAAATTATACACTGTATCGAATTATTCCACTGTATCGAATTACACACCGTATTAAATTATACACTATCAAATTATACACCGTATCAAATTATACACCGTATCAAATTATACACTATATCAAATTATACACCGTATCAAATTATACACCGTATCAAATTATACACTGTATCAAATTATACACTGTATCAAATTATACACTGTATCGAATTGTACACTGTATCAAATTATATACTGTATCAAGTTACACACTGTATCAAATTATACACTGTATCAAATTATACACCGTATCAAATTGTACACTGTGTCAAATTATACACTGTATCAAATTATACACTGTATCAAACTATACACTGTATCGAATTGTACACTGTATCAAATTATACACTGTATCGAATTGTACACTGTATCAAATTATACACTGTATCAAATTATACACTGTATCGAATTATACACTGTATCAAATTATACACTGTATCAAATTATACACTGTATCGAATTGTACACTGTATCAAATTATACACTGTATCAAATTATACACTATCAAATTATATCATATTGACTTATACACCGTATAATATATTATCAAATCGGGTATATTTAGGTAGATAATTCAACATTCTGTATTCACCATGGAAGTCCACAAAGCTTTTTGGGAAACGCAATGTGGCAACTGCATATTGCCGACTGTAATAAAATACTTTTATCCTTCTGTAGTATTGAAATTTTCTTTGTATTTGGCTGCGATAATTTGGCTTCGATATCAATACACATTTCCAGGATTATGTTGAATCTAATTGTTAATTACGTTTGGTCACGATCCCTGGATCCTGAGATCAGGCCTGAGATCCTGACATCTCGGTATTGGAAACCCTAATTGATAATTGAGAGTCACTGGATCAAAAAGCAAGGGAGCCTATCTCTTTCCAATCCACAACATTTTGTACAGTATATGTTTACATAAAGCACTAGTTATAAATAAGGCGACAAACCGTTATAAATGATGAATTACACAGTATGACCTATTAATTCATGTAAAACAGGTGACAGATTAATTGAGAGCAGCCTGAAGGACTTGGCTCTATACATGTCAATCAAGAACGTCAGCTACTGTCACAAGGCGGAGCATGATGAAGATTTGTTCATTAAATGTACTTCACTTATACGCACATCTATATAATCCCATTCAAATGTCAATCTCATTTCTGTACAGCGCCAGACTGAGTGCCGTTGATGTAATTTGCGATGGTTTTTTCTACGCATTATTCGGATGACATGTGGTTATATACGTTAACTGCCGCATGTTGGTTGTTACTCAGATTCAATAATAGCAAAGGTCGATTGTGCACAGCTTATTAACCTCACTTTTAGGTAACGAAGATAGAATATTGATAACGATAAATAGAAGAGATAATTTATGAATACATGCAGGTTTCAACATTCTATACTATAACGTCTTTCAGATTTCGTGAATCATCCCTGTATTTGTCCCATATAATAATAAAGTAGAATGGCATTCAGGCTTGGTGAGAGAGTGGCCATGAGTTTTACAACGCCAGTTCAGCGTGTCATATAGTAATTTGGCTATAAGTCCGTACTGCTGTTGAGCACACAGTACACTTACTGACCATATACACTGAAATCAAAATCCAGAGCAACATTTCTATAGGAGATTCTAAAGTCGAATTATGAGTAGAACTATAGAGAAGCATTAGTAATTTACACTGCCAAAACATTGATCCAATCTGTAAAATATACCACGAAAACATTCCAGTGCTTATAGAGAGACCAAATTCTGAAACATACATCAAACATCCCACCAATGCAAGTGCCTTCTGCGTTAATAAAAAAATCCATTACTAATTTACTACAAGTGGAGCCAATAAATTACACAGACTACTGACTACTGTTGATGTTTGGTATAATGCCTCGGAACAATTTTGCCCACTCCTTGTGGAACAAAAATATCATGATTATTTCATCAACATAATTTTGCTGATATCAATCAGAAACAGTCTGTAATAAAAGTCTTGCACTATTTAAGGAAGGAATCACCTGTCAATGGTAAAAGCAAGAGTAGCTGTGTTGCTGTGTTGATACTATCATTCAACCTTTATGAAGCTGGTCTAAGCTGAGATTAAGCTGTGTTGATGCTGTCATTCAACCTTTATGAAGCTGGTCTAATCATAGATTAAGCTGTGTTGATGCTTTCATTCAACTTTATGAAGCTGGTCTAAGCTGAGATTAAGCTGTGTTGATGCTGTCATTCAACCTTTATGAAGCTGGTCTAATCTGAGATTAAGCTGTGTTGATGCTGTCATTCAACCTTTATGAAGCTGTCCTAATGGGAGAGTAAAATTCCTATATTATGATGGGGAAATCAACAGTTTATCAGGAAATCAATCAATTTGCTGGGTCTGGGGAGAAAGATAACCATTGTCCATTCATGCAACTGGTTTCAAATTCCTACAGAGTTTACACATGTAGCTCACCTTGATACCTGAGGCCTAAGTGCTGAGTGTGTTTATTGAGGTGATGAGATAGTGGAGTGGATGCAGGGCACAGGTCTTTACATTATATCAAGGGCTGCCTAGCACTTATGGACGGACGTTTTTGATTAAATAATTTTTTAATAAATTTAGAATAAATTAGCTAAATTGGAGAAAATTTTCTTATGTACTGTGTTAACAATAAAACAAAATGAGAAACACTTTAAAAACGCTGTCACCATACATGATTGGGTTGCTTGATCTTTTAAGTGGTGCCTCAGGTGACATCAATAAGTTAATTCAATTAATTGAAGGTGTGCATCCAGGTGTAAAATGTAGACAAGTACTAATACTAATGCCATATTTTACATCGAAACATCTGACAGAGTGAGACACTGACATGTAATTAAAATACTTGCTCACGAGACCCAAACTTGTACATGAGTCTAGCCTAGATAGTTAGTTATATATGAGCTTACCCAATATTGTTATAAATACGAAAATACAAAGGTAACACCTTGTTGACTAACTGTATAAGGATTAACACAAGCTTTCGTATATCAAGTATACTTCATGCACCTGATGAAGTATACTTGATATACGAAAGCTTGGGAAGATATCAAGACAGGTTAATCTATATCCGCCAAACCGCTTTAAAACGGTTAACTGTATTTCACTGTATTTGAGAAAATTGCCGATCTAAAACAATGATTAACCAATTGCCAACAAATTTCCAATGCCATTTCGTTGCTTCAACTTCCCAACTTACGTTTCATCAGTTTTTACTAATCTATGATATGACATATAGGTAATTTTTGATTGACGAAAATAAATTTTTCAAACAATACCATTGTCGATGCTGTTTAATGTTTACTGACTACCGTTCTACGTAAGGCAAACGTCCATTTGGTTTTGCCGCATCATGGCATCCGCTCCAGTTGTCTCCCTTGTCAGTAATAACGATGCAAATCCAAATTACAAATATTAAATGGATGTATTAAAAAAATAACTCTGGTTTACTGATTCACTCCAAGACAATATCAACTATCGAAATACACGTAAATCACCTACACAAATGTTTCTGCCTCTTGGAATCTTTTATCATTTTTAATACACACGCAGTGACTAACACGCACACACGCGTGAACTGAAACGATCGGTTTTTACTGACTTCCTTGGCATCGCTAGTCACATGACGTTAAAATGGCGAACGCAATATTTAGCGCTAAATAACGAGTTTACGGACTTTACATTCGATACAAAGTTTTGTGTCTAAAAAAGTTGCATAACTGGAAATTTGTTAGCAAATAACCGTTGTGCTATTTTCTCACCGGTTTATAGAGGTCGGGCGGTTCATGGTGATTTACCGATTAACCGTGACATCACGACTATTTATGACTACTATCTACTTAAACCAAATATGATCGGCCATACGGACATGAAAAATGTATTTTGAGAAAAATTAAACAATATCATGCTTCTTTTTAGTAATTATTTGCCACTGTAAAAAAGAATATCACATGTCTACATGATCTACTATAAGTTAATTTTTAACATAGTGAATGTAGTCGCTAAATCTAAGGGTGGCACGTAACGCATTTGATCAGTGAAGCAGCAAGCTGCACTTTTGGAAAACACCTTAAATCCTCATCAACTCGGAGAAGCTTTGCCTCTCAGCTGACGAACAGATAAATGATCGTTTAATATAATAATGACTGTATAACCCTCGAAATTTATTAATAATGTACTTGACCTTGATATTACCCGTATTTGGTATACATTATTCAACTGAGTTGGTATAACGCATGGGACTCAGTCGGTGCTGTGAGGCAGAGGTTGAATACCGACCTTTTATGTGAGATGTTGCAAGTTCAAATCCAAAGAAACTTAGCCTCTTCCTACAGAAAAGAGCAAGATTTCTTAGCGTTTCAATATTGAGAAATATTTATCATGAAGTGGCTTATTGTAAAATTTTTTAGAGGCTATAAAGATTTTTTCACTGACAAAACAGCGTTACAATCTTGCTTCTCCCTTTTTAGAAAAAAACCTCGTTATATGGGCCAATAGAATGGAAATATTACTCACCGGGTAATTTTGTGTGTGGATGCCATTACACGTCCGACACGGTGGAATTGTGACATCTTGAAAAAACATACTTAGAGCCGCCTGTTGATGAAAAAATTGAAATGCGTTATTTTATTATTAACTATATTACAGATATGTATATGTATATATATATGTATGTGTATGTGTATATGTATGTATATGTATATGTATATATATATATATACAGATTTCTTTGTGTATTATGTGTTCTAATTACTGTAATGAGCATCTGTAAAGTAATTTTTTTACTATATCACTCCAATATTGTGTTAATCAAATACAAATAATTGTTTTGTATATATAGTAATATGATGCGAATAAACCAGTAATTAAGTACTTAGTTTCACGATGGGCGAAGTAATCTGGGTGAACTCATCTGGGTCAAGTAATCTTTCCCTTCGTCCAATATTATAAGGCAGGACGGGTATTTTAGGTCAAGAGATGAGTGGGAGGAATTGTCTGGTACCCCACTGTTACACCAGCCACATCCGTGACAGGATCTTATTACAGAGCTGCCATGTTAGCCACATCGTTGCCAACAAAGAGTAAGGGTAACAACTTATAGATTATAGACTAGCGAAGATAAGTATTAGTGTTAACTTTTGTATGAAAATATACCTTACAGATGTTATACTACTATAGGAAGTCCTGTTGGGCTTATTTCATTTAGTTTATACAGTGTTAACTTTACTTTTGGCGCAGCAAACTAGTGCGATCCTGGTAGGATTAGAGTTAAGTTAGGGTTAGTGATAGCGTTTGATATACATGCTACTCCTAGTTAACCACGCCTTACTTTTCATACATAGAGAGACTACTTTTTATATTATATTGAGACGAGTGTGACCCAATGATATCATAACTCAAGACACAGCCACATAAGAGGGAAAATGCTGCGCTGAAAGGGGTGTTGTGAGCACTACTCAACCCTCATGGGCCTTGTTACCAGAAATGTCACGATGGCTAAAGTAGAAAATAAAACCCAGATTAGTAAATGTCAATTTCGAAAAAGTATACTTAACCACTAAAGATCGCTTAACATATAATTTTATAAAATTTAGTGTACAAGATTTAGGTCCATGACAGAAATTGATAAAATCGCCGACGTCAGCCATTTTGA
>WURV02193859.1:1627-12172 GCA_011762755.2 Epimenia babai | reverse complement strand
ACAGGTAGACCTGCGCGCGCCAGCGCAGTCGGCCGCAAGCCTCCATGACTTCCTTGGGCGGCGGCGGATCCAGCAGGTGCAAGAACGAGGTCAGCGGCACCGATTCGACCACGTGCTCGGGCTTGATCGTCTGCACTTCGCCATCGGCGGTCTTGATGTCGACCTCGTGCACGCGCTTGCCGTCGTGTCTCACCGCAACCGGCTCGGCACTGCATTCGATCTGCGTGCCACTCTCGACCAGATGCTTGCCGATCTCTTCGTAGATGCGGCCCGTGCCGTACTGCGGGTAGTAAAACTCGTCGACCAAAGACTTCGGGCCCTTCTTGCTGCCGAGGCCGATCGCCTTCTGCAACACGCTCCACAAGTTGAGGCCGCTGATGCGCTGTTTGGCCCAGTCGGGATGGATCTCGGCGCACGGGATGCCCCAGATCTTCTCGCTGTAGTTGATCATCGAGAACTCGGCGAGCGTGCGGCCGAAGTTTGCGACGACGTAGTCCTCGAACGTCTTCAGTGGCTTCTTGAAGACGTCGTACCGCAGGCGCGCCAGGAAGTAGTCGATGCCGACCCGCGCACTCTTGAAGAATCCGAGGTTGCGTACGACCTGCCCGAAGTTGACCGGGTAGTTGTAGTACTTGCCGTCGACGAACTGGCGGGTGAGGCGCGGCACGCGCCGCCATTCCTCCTGCAGCAGGTCCTCGATGAAGTCGTAGAGATACTGATTCTTCGAGAAGAATCGGTGCGGCCCGATGTCGGTCAGGAAGACGTCGTCGCCTTCCTTGAACGTGATCGTCTTGGCGAGGCCGCCGATCTGGTCATCGCGCTCCACCACCGTGCAGCTCTTGCCTTGCCGAGAAAGCTCCATGGCACAGGCAAGACCGGCGGGGCCGGCGCCGAGCACCAGGATCTCGGGTTCGGGGTTCAGACGATTCGTGGGCATGCGGTAGCGAGAGAGAGGTGGGCTGGAACAGATACCATCGCGGCCATCGGGTGCCTTGCAAAAAGCGGGCGGCTAGCCGGAACGATCGGTTGCATGGGGAACTGGAGGTCGTCTCACGACGACGGTTTTTGTGCCCAGTCTTCGATGCTGTAGAGCACGTTCTGCGGAATCGGCACCCTGGCTCTATCGGTCAGTTCTTGCACGATCTGAGCCTGGTCCAGTCCGTCTTCGAGTCCCGCGGTGATGCTCTCCCGGTCGACGGTGAATTGGTGCACATGGTCGCTCTTGGTTCGGCGCGCGAATCGGTCGAACAGGTGCAGCACGTCGTGCACGTCGTCGCCGGGGAAGACCAGGATCTCGAAGTCGGGCTGTACGATGATCGAACACCTGGTGCCACCGACCTTGGTTGCCGGCTCGGCGTCGAGCAGCTCCGCCCCAAGACGAGACAGCCGCAACGCGGTGACCCGTCCCTGGCTCATGCCGACGTCGACGATGCCGAGCGGGAACAGCCGCTTCTTGATCCAGACGAGCAGGTTCCAGCTCATCTGCTGCAGTGATTCGCTCGGCGTGTAGGCCCCACCTTGAAAGCGCGACGCGAAGAAATCCTCCGCCGCGGTGGTGTCGAGCTGCGAGATGTAGGCATTGCGCGCCAGGAATGGCAGCACGGAAACATCCTGCCAGAGCATGGGCTCAGCCCGTCGCAGCAGCCGCAGCAGCGTGCGACGCATGCGGCTGTGGTGGTATGGCTCGCCCGGTAACGTGCGGTCTTCGACGAAGTGCCCGAGCAGTAGTTTGATCTGGTCCGACAGCTGGGCGCGTTCGAACTCGGAGCCGGCCGGCGTTGGCCGCAACGAACGCTCGCCGCGCCGGTCGATCAAGCGGCGATACAGACAGAACCGGTAGACGAGTTCGAGCATCGACTCCGGCGTCAAGAAGCCTCCGGGGACCGGCAGCAGCATGCCGGCGATGCGCTTGGCGGAGGCCTTGAACAGTTCGCCTTCGGCCGTGAACAACACCTTGCTCTGCTGCAACTCGCGCAAGAACCGGCAGACGTTGCTGCACAGGTCGCTGTTGACGACCAGCTCCTGGTCGATCTCGGGGCGGTGGTCTTCGCCGCGGTTGCGTATCGCCCACAGCGCGACTTCGTGGAACACCACCACGCCCTGTTCGTACGGTTGGATGCCGAAGCGCGCGAGGTCGAGGTTGGCGGTCGTGCCGAGCATCGCTTCTTCGAGGCTCTTGCCAAGGAAGTCGCGATCGGGCGCCTGCTTGAGTTCGACTTCCTGCGTGAGTTCCTCCCAACTGGCAAGGCCACCGTGCGTGAACAGCGCCGCGTCGACCAGCGCGCGCACGTGTTCCGGCAGCTTGTCGAGCCGATTCTGCATCGCGCTGTCGAGCGTGTAGAGCTTGTAGATCTTGCGCGCGTGATCAGCGGCCTTCTGCTCCTTGGCCTTGTCGCGCTTCTTGCCGTCCTGGTCCTTCTGGAAGAACCGGGCTTCGAGGAAACCCTGCAAGCTCAGCGTCTCCGACAATTGCCGCTGACGCCGTTCGCGGTAGCCGCGCACGCACTCGATCAACTCGCTCGGCGCCGCCCAGCACGGACTGTCGAAATGCGCCCAACGCTTGTCCTTGACCGGCCAGACGAAGGCTTCCCGATGCAGCGCCGCGAGGCTCGCTTCGAGGTCGAAACGGCTCTTGAAGTTCTTGCCGTGTTCGGTGAACAGCGGCTGCACCGCATGCACCCCACCGTCGTCGGCGAAGAACAGCTCGAGCAGGTCTTGCAGCTTGCGCGGCAACGACGCAATGCGCTGCAGCACCAGCGCCTCGTCTTCCATGGCGGTACTCGCCCGACCCAGCACCGGCTTGCCGTTGCGCGCGGTCGCCTGCTTGTGGCCGTTGATGCACCACCGATTCAGGCACTCCTGCTGCACTGTCGACGCAGCAGTACGCAGCAACACCCTGAGACTCAACCGTGTCACGCCGGCACCTCCTGGTCACATCCGTCGCCAGACGGCCCATCTCGCAATGGCCCATCTCGCAACGTCCCGTTGCGCAGGTCCTCCGCCGAGACGATCTCGTAGGCATAGCCTTGCTCGGTCAGGAACAGCTGCCGCTTCTTGGCGAACTCCTGCTCGCGTGTGTTCTCCGACACCAAGGTGTAGAACGTCGCCGGTCCGCCGTCGGCCTTGGGGCGAAGGATGCGCCCCAGACGCTGCGCCTCTTCCTGCCGGCTGCCAAACGTTCCAGACACCTGCACGGCGACATTGGCGTCCGGCAGATCGATCGCGAAGTTGCCGACCTTGCTGACGATCAGCTGCGGCACGTCGCCGCTGCGGAACGCCGCGTAGAGTCGGTCGCGATCTGCGTTGGGTGTCTGCCCCGTGATCAACGGCAGCTTGAACAAGGTCGCGAGCTGCCGCAGTTGTTCGATGTACTGGCCGATGACCAACACCCGATCGCCTTGGTGGCGACGCAGCAAGGCGCCCACCACATCGGCCTTCTGTTCGTTGTCGGCAGCGATCCGGATCTGCGAACGCGGCGTGGCGTTCTCGTAGCGCTGCTGGCGTTCGGTGCCGAGTGGCACGCGAACTTCGAGGCAGCGCGCCGCCGCCAGGAAGCCATCGCGTTCGAGCTGCTTCCACGGCAGTTCATAGCGCTTCGGACCGATCAGTGAGAACACCTCACCGGCGCGGCCGTCTTCGCGCACCAGCGTCGCCGTCAAGCCGAGTCGGCGCCGTGCTTGGATCCCGGCGGTCGCGCGGAACACCGGCGCGGGTAGCAGGTGCACCTCGTCGTAGACGATCAAGCCGAAGCCGCCGCGATCGAACAGGTCGAGGTGCGTGAAGGTGTCGAGTTTGGCCTTCTTGTGGGTCAGGATCTGGTAGGTCGCGACCGTCACGGGGCGGATCTGCTTGTTCTCGCCGGTGTATTCCCCGACCTGATCTTCACGCAACTCGGTCTTGTCGAGTATCTCCCGCACCCACTGCCGCACGGCGACGGTGTTCGTCGTCAGCACCAGCGTGTTGGTCTGCAGCAGGTCCATCGCCGCAATGCCGACGACCGTCTTGCCGGCGCCGCAGGGCAGTACGACGACACCACAGCCACCTTGGTCGGTGCCGCCCTGGTGGAAAGCATCGGCCGCCGCGCGCTGGTAGTCGCGCAACTCGAAGTCGGACTTGTCATTCGCCAGCGTGAACGACAGCTGCTCACCGGTGCGGTACCCGCCCTGGTCGTCAACGGGATAGCCGAGCTTGACCAGGACCTGCTTGACGGCGCCGCGCTGGGCGGCCGCGACCAAGACGTTCTGTTGCTCGTCGCATTCGACCAGCTCGGCCAGCTTGGGGTGCTCGACCAACTCCGCCAACAGCTCCGCATCATCGCAGCGCAGCGCAAGCTGTTGCTTGCGGGCCTTCTCCAACCGCAGCAGCCCGTAGCGGCGGAACCACTCGCGAATGCGGTCGGCGACGTCCTTGGCGACCGGGAAGCGCGCGTTCGCCTCGATCCAAGGCAAGACGTCGTCGCAACGCTCACCCAGTGCGGCGGCATTCCAGATGCTGATCGGCGTCAACCGGTAGAAGTGCACGTATTCGGGCGACTTCTCCAGTTCCGCGAAGCGCTGCAGGCGGTCGCGCGCCTGCTCATACTGCGGATGCTGTGTCTCCAGCAGCACCGCGCCGTCCGCTTGCACGATCAATGGTGGTTCGTTCGGAGCGTCACTCATCCGACTGTAGGTCCCTGTTGCCGTTGCGCGCGCCGCTTCGATGGGCGCGCCGTCTTCTTCTTGGTTGCGGACTTGCGCGCACGCGTCTTCGCGTTGGTCGCAGGGCCGTCTTGGTGTTGTTCCAGGTGGACGCGCAAGAACCGTCCGGTGTGGCTGTCGTCACGCGCGGCGATCTCGGCCGGTGTTCCGGTTGCGACGACTTACGGATTGAGTGAAGCCTCATCACAGGTTGCGACCACCCTACCCGCAGAAACCATCCAAAAACCGAAAAGTGTCGGTAAAGCTGTGTTGTATACGGCGGTGCGGATTGCTGATGAAAAGGGTGAGACTGTGCCTGCTGGTGAAGTGGGTGAAATTCTGGTGACGGGTAAAACGGTGTTCCGCGAGTACATCAACGCGCCGGAAGCGACTGCTAAAACGCTTATAAACGGCGAATTGCACACGGGTGATATGGGCTATGTGGATGCTGATGGTGACCTGTTCATCGTCAATCGGCGGAGTGACTTGATCGTCAGTGGTGGTGAAAATGTGTATCCGGCGGAAGTTGAGGCGGTCATACGTCAACATCCGGCGGTGCATGAGGTGGTTGTGGTTGGCGTGGATGATGAAGAATGGGGGCAGAAGGTTGCTTGTGTGATTGTGATTGAAGATGGGATGAGCGTGACCGAAGCTGAGATTAACGACTATAGCAAAGACCGTTTGGCTGGGTATAAGCGTCCGCGTTTGACGCGCTTTGTGGATGAATTGCCGTTGACTGCGTCGGGCAAAATTCAACGGGGCGAAGTAAAAAAGATGATGAATAGGTAGGTAAAATGGGCGTAGAGCTAAGGGGAAAATGTCCTGCTAAACAGGGGATGTAACTACTCGGCTAGTTGTGACATGCTAAAAAACATCAACGCAGAGTTGCAAAGTTGCAGAGATTTAAGAGAGAAAACTGCTTTTCTTCGTGTTCTTCGCGCTTTGGTGGTTCAAAAAATTGCGCTAAAGTGAATAGATACAAATCCCATATCTGAGGTCTATATCATGCTAATTCGTCGTTTAATTTTGCTGACACTTGTATTACTCCTGTTTACCTTGCCACTCCACGCGCAAGATGATTCCGATGAAGGCTATGCTATTGCACTAGATCGAATTCAAAGCGCGCTGGATAGTAACGCCATATACTTAGATTTATCACAACTTGGCTTGAGCGAGCTACCACCCGAAATCGGTGCGTTGAGCAACTTGCAAGTGATTAATAGCAGGGACAATCAATTAAGTGAATTGCCAGCAGAAATCGGGTCATTGAGTAACTTGCAACAACTTTGGATTGGCAACAATCAACTGATACACTTACCAGCAGAAATCGGGTTGTTGAGCAACTTGCAAACGCTCTTCCTCGATAACAATCAGCTGATACACTTACCAGCAGAAATTGGGTCGTTGAGTAACTTGCAAGTACTTCGCATCAGTGGCAATCAACTGACCGAATTACCAGCAGAAATCGGGTCATTGAGCAACTTACAATACCTTACCCTCGATAACAATCAATTGAGTGAATTGCCTCCTGAAATCGGGTCGTTGAGCAACTTGCAAACGCTCTTCCTCGATAACAATCAATTGAGTGGATTACCCACCGAAGTCGGCAACTTGAGTAACTTGCGAACGCTTTGGGCTCATAGCAATCAACTGACAACCGTACCCCTACAATTGGGATATTTACCGCTACTTGGAGGTTTACATTTAGCAAATAATCCCCTCGTGTTCCCACCATCCGAAATTGTAGAGCAAGGGTCAGGCGCGACTCTCGAATTCGTGCATCATCCGCGCCTGTATCCGCCCTATGTTTTCAATGAAGTGGTCGTTGGGGTATTCGCGTTAACGATCATCACCACGGGGGCATCAATTTGGACACTTTTATATCTGTTGAGGCGCAAGGCTTACTAATTCGTGTGGTTGTTATAATCTATATCGACAAATCAACTAGGAAACTATATCAGCAATGAAAATGACGATTATTAATGATGTTAAATACGCTTATCGTGTGGTTGGTTCGGGTGAACCGATTGTGTTGTTGCATGGCTTCACGGGAAATCAAGGGCAATGGGATGATGTGGTCGCGAGATTGCGGGATGCGTATCAGGTCATCACGGTGGATTTGCTGGGACACGGGGCGACGGAATCGCCAGATGAGTGGTTACGTTATAGTATACAGAATCAAGCGAAGGATTTGATGGCATTGATGGACTCGCTTGGGCATGAAATGTTTCATCTATTAGGGTATTCGATGGGTGGACGGCTGGCGTTGTTTATGGCGGTTAATCAGTCTAAGCATATCAAATCGTTGATTTTGGAGAGTGCGTCGGCGGGGTTGCGTGAGATGGGATCACGTCAGCAACGTAAACATAAAGATGATACGCTGGCGGATAACATTGAACAAAAGGGCATGGTGTGGTTTGTGGATTTTTGGGAAACTTTGTCATTGTGGGATAGTCAAGAACAATTGAGCGAGGCTGTGCGTTCGCAATTGCGACAACAACGCTTGACGAATAATCCGCGTGGATTGGCGAATAGTTTGCGTGGTATGGGGACAGGTGTGCAACCGTCGTTATGGGATGATTTGGACGGGCTTGATATGCCGATTCAGCTGATTGTTGGTGAGCAGGATGAAAAGTTCGTGGCACTTAATCACGAGATGGATGATTTATTCCCACAATCGGATTTGCACATTGTTTTTGATGCTGGACACACCGTTCATTTGGAACAAGTGGATGAATTTGTGAAGGTGGTACAAAAGCACTTAGAATCCTGATTTATTCCTGTTTCTCACTTTTTTAACTGCGGAATGTACGAATATTAGCAATTTATAGATGAATAAGAGCGTGATGAGATGTTGAGGCATACCAAAACCATTATCGCTATTATATTTTTAATATTTCTAACCATATTTGTTGTTACATTAATTCTGTATACGAGTTACAGAAATGTGTATTTTAGGGATTTTGAGAATGCACAGGCGGTTGAGGATTATGTTCTATCAACTATTACTTTACAGGAAAGTACCTTTGTTGAAGTACGTCTTTTGATAGATAATGGCACTTATGGCAAAGTCGATTGTGACTTTTCTTCATTTGATGAATACATTTTTTCCTGCTACGCATCAACGGGACAATTATGGCCATATTATATAATAGATTTTGTGTTTGAAGATAATCTATTAATAGATGTTTCGGTGAATAATGTGTACATAGGGTTGTGATTGTTGGTTAGCACAATGATAAATTTTTGATGTTGGACACACCGTTCATTTGGAACAAGTGGATGAATTTGTGAAGGTGGTACAAAGGTACTTATCGGGTTGATTTGATAAGGTTGATAAAAGTTTCTTGTTGTTGAAGTGTTTGATTTTGTGTAAAACTCCGTACACCTTTGTAGCTTGGTTTATTGTTTGGATTAAATCCGCGTGATGTGATAACCAACCAAAAAACGAGCATCAGCTTTTCATATGCCAGAATGCGTTCCACGATTTCATGATTACCCATCAATTGTGCGTATTCAGATAGTATCTTTGTTTTGGTATCTTTATCGAGGTCAAGGCATTCAGGACGGACAAATATATCGGCAATATCCATCGCTGGGTCGCCCCAACCAGAATATTCCCAATCGACAAATTTTATGTGTTTATCACTCACTATGATATTGAGTGGCCCCGCATCGCAAGTGATGAGCGCAATTTGGTCGTTCGGACATGATAACTTTGGCTTCATCTCATAACAGGATTGCACGTAGTTGCTTATTTCAGATTTCGTTAACGCGCCTAATTGCCCATTTGCTAATTGATCGTAACGGGTTTCAATTTCCGAAATTAAATTTTTTGTTGAGCGAACCGACATAACTGCATCACGGATCTGATTTGTAGATGTTTGTTTAATTTGATGTAGTTTTGAGAACGCATTCATTACCCGTGACCATATTTCAGGTGTCATTGCCACGTCATGACTCAACACCTTTCCTTCTGCCCAACTTGTAATCACTACATCGCCGTTAATTCTTTCATAGTTTGGGGGTAATCTAACCGGTTTGGGTGCGATGTCTGCGTCAATTTTGCTGAGGAGTTGTAAAGTTGCATACTCACGTTGGGCGCGGTTGCGATCATCGCGTTTACGGATTTTGACGGCAAGTGGTTTATTGGGTGATTTGCTGTTTTCAGCACGAAAGGTCATGCCGTTCATCCCGCCAAAAATACGCCTAATATGCCAGTTATTAGATGTAAACGTGTCTTTTTCTTCGTTAATGGCTTGTGAGATTACTTTTAGTAGACCGTTCATAATTTACCTCAACCTAATCGGACAATATCGCTGTTCGTGAAGATGTGTGCAACGTCGATATTGAGCTTAGATTATTTCTTATGTTGTTGCCCTTTGATATCATAACTTACGGGTTGCTCTGGGAATGTCTGGTGGAAATAGTCTGGGCGGGGAAGCCCTGAGGCATCTCGATCTTGATATAGTTCAGCGCGGGATATGGCTTTTTCAGGTAAAGACACATCAACCCTGCAAGCACTACTCCCGCCAACACCTTCAAGTGCGTCGGCAATTTCTCGTTTTGCCCACCATACTAGATTATCTGGGAGCTTATCTGGCGCGAAGAATCCGAGGTCAATCGTTTCCTTTTGATCCATATGAAACTCGCCATCAATGACAGTAGCGGCAAAGAGTGCAACAGTGCTGTTCCAGTAGAGTTTTGTGTATAAACCGACTAGATGGGTGATTTCGACGTTGAGTCCGGTTTCTTCACGGGCTTCACGAACAGCCGCTTGAGCGGGCGTTTCCCCTGCTTCAATTGCGCCCCCCGGTAACGCCCACGTTTCAAAGTCTTCGCGTTGTTGTAATAAGATTTTGCCGTCTTTGATAATAGCGATTTGGATGCTCATGTTGTGCATAGGTGTTTTCCCTTGTTTGGATAGATGATGCTTCTTTATATACACACACTTGCTATCCAATACTCAATTTTCATCGTTAGCAATGGCGCGAGAAAGGCGATTTCGGTCATTGTGATTCGTCATCAGGCACAGGTAGCCAACATTGATTGAATTTATCCCCTATTCCATCTGTTATTTGTGTAATATTGTTTCCATCACTATCCATGATGTAGATTTGATAATAGTCACCATCACGATCTGAACTAAAACTGATGTATTCACCATCGGGTGACATGCGTGGATTTATATTGTTGCCCGCATTTTCTGTTAGTTGGGTAATATTGGTGCCATCGTCATTCATGACATATATATTGAAGCGTTCTTCGCGGTTGGAAACAAATAATATTTGCTGACTATTGGTTGTCCAAGTTGGGTCGGTCTCATTTGATGATAACTCTGAGAGGCGCATTAAATTTGATCCATCAACATTCATGACAGCTATGCCATTTACACCATCATCCTGAAATCTAAAAGCAATGCGTTGTGAATCAGGTGACCATACTGGTTGGAGATCGGTAAAATTATTTTCGGTAAGTTGAACAATATCTGACCCATCCACGTTTGCAGTGAATATTTCTTGGTTGTTAGTTGTCGTCGATAAACCCACAGCGTTGAAAACAATACGATCCGCAGAGGGACTTATGGCAGGGTTTTTCGTGATTGCGTGCGCGAATATTCCATCTAATTCTGTTCCATCAAAATTGACCCGAAAAATACCCTCCGCTGCGAATACCACAAAATCGCCATCAGGGGAACAATCCGCGCTATCAACATGGCGCATAAACATGATCGACACATTCGTCACCTGAAAAAGTTCAGACCCATCAGAATTGATCCGGTATACATCACTGAAATCGCCAATATCATTGATGTATACGATTTGTGTATAAGGTTCGTCTACATCCTGACTGAGTAATAATTGCGATG
>WURV02193848.1:0-12173 GCA_011762755.2 Epimenia babai | reverse complement strand
CCAGGTAAAACAGAAACAGTATACTCACCTGATTCGTTTGTCGTAACTTCCTTGGAATCACTCGCAGAATTAAAGGTAACTGTCATTTTTGAAACTGGCTGACCTCTACCAGTGATGACTTGACCATTGATAGATAATTCACCTGACTTTTCAGGGATCTCTGCTTTTGATTCTGTTTTTTGCTCCGGTAACTCCGTTTTTTCTGCTTGCTCTTTAGCATCTACTTTTATTTCCATTGAACCTGACTCTTTCTCATTTTTTTCAGAGTTGATCAGATGATCAGGAAATAATAACTCACTGGCATCCTGTCGGGATGGTGATGAATCTGTACATGATACACAGAATATCAATAAAAACATCGCCAAAATAGACTTGTTTTTTTCTCTTAATATCATTCTTTTTTCCCAGTAATGCTATCGATTGTTTTTTCGAATAAGTTCTTCTATCTTAAAATTAAGTTTGGCCCTTCCTTTATAGAAGGTCCTCTTCCAATATAGCTTTCCTTTTGAAGATTTCATAAACCACTCCCCTACTTGCTTTCCATGATGGTATTTACCCTTCTTCATAATGTTACCGTTTGGATACCAGTAGATACTCTCTCCGTGGAGCCGTCCATTAAACATTGTTTGTTTGAACTTTCTTTTTCCACTTGGAAACCACATTACCCATATCCCATGTTTTTTACCTGTTTTATTGTAAGAGACTTCTTCTCGTAGTTGTCCTGAACCATACCAAGTTCTTTCTTTTCCTACTTTTGTTTGGTAGGTTGTTCCACTACTATTCCGCGCCAAAGTCCAGGAATGCGTCAACTTATGATGAAGGTGCTTGTGTACAACACGCACTACCTTATTTGTCCCCGTTCCTTTTGGAACTACTGAAATAAATTTTTCCCACACTGAAATGTTTTTTTGAGTTTGCATTGCTGGACTTGCCTTAGACGCTAAGGTTATTTTTGACTTGGTTCTCAGCACCTTCAACGGCGGTTGTTGCGCTTTTTGAAAAATGGTTTTGTTTTTGGTCTTTTGGAAAAAAGATCGAGAACTAGAAGGTTGAGGTGCTTCGCAACCCAAAAAAGTAAGAATAATCATGATTATTATTGTCTGATAAGATACTCTCATTACTGTAACTTCCTCCCCGTGTTATTGGAAGTGTATGCAAAGATTTCTCCAATTTGGCACATTACCAAACGGGGTCAAATTTATAGAGTAATTAGTTACTTTAGCTATACCTCCATTTACTGTTGAATAAAAACCTCTCGATACATTTGCTAATCCTCCGTTAGCTGTTGCCCAATCGGCAGCCCCTCGGTTGAATAATCCACCGACAACTGTTGCTCCCGGAGAGGCGATATTCCGAGCCGAATTTGAAATACCATTTAACGCGCCGCCGCTAATGGTACTCAAGATTCCACTCACAGTAGCAGAAGGTGGCGATGTGCTGTTTCTTACTCCACCATTCACTGTGGAATGTTCGGGATTTGCAGAGTTATTGCTTCCACCATTGATTACTGTTCTTGAACCAGAGGACATATTCGAAATACCACCATTGATTGTACTATGAGCACCAGATGCCCGATTTTCTCTCCCCCCAATAACGGTAGAATGAGAACCAGATGAATTATTTAGCTCACCGCCAGCTACAGTTGCTAATGAAATATTTGATATGTTTTGAGAGCCACCTATCACAGTTGAGGATATACTCTGTGCTTGGTTCTGTTCCCCCCCTCCGACGAAAGACGTAGGAGCCGCAGTCGTGGATCCTAAAACAAATGCCGTTGTTATATTGGACTTCCCTCCAACAATAACAGAGTTGATTCCGCGTGCTCTATTTTGTAAACCGCCAATAATGGACGAATTGTTTCCCTCAGCTCTGTTCTCACGACCACATGAAATAGTAGCATGTTCTCCAAGAACCAAATTCTCACTTCCACCATTCACTGTGGAGTGACTTCCTACGCTTGCGCTACGATTCCCTCCGTTTATCGTGCTGTGACTTCCTAAGGCAAAATGACCCTTTCCTCCGTTGATTGTTTGGTGCATTCCAGGAGAAAAAGTTGTATTTTCCTGCCCTCCACTGATTGTTGAAGAGAATGCAAGAGCCTTGTTTTGCGCTCCACCATTAACGGTGGAATTCTCACCCTCTGCCATATTGTTAATTCCACCGTTAACACTTGCCGCTGTTCCCGATGAAACATTCATAGAGCCACCCAAGACGGATGCAAATTTTCCAAGAGCAGAATTACCTACATCTCCAGTTTGATTGAGGCGCCCTCCGACAATAGACGAAGATTCTCCGTGTGCTATATTTTGTTGCCCGCCGCTGATTGATGAAAAAGTTCCAATTGTCGTATTATTGATTCCTCCGCTCACACTTGAAAAATCACCATCAGCTGTATTTTCAATGCCACCACCAACAGTTGCTCCGTTGGCTATAGCTTTGTTTTTAGCCCCACCAACGACAGTTGCATGGGTTATAGGGAGCGGCTCCCCCTCATTTGATTCTGTTACTCCTCCTGCCCTATTTTGAGTTCCACCACACACAGCAGAATGAGTTCCTTCTATCTTATTCGCGAATCCAGCAACAAAACTTGATCTTGCGGTCCGATACTGATGGCCGTTACCAACAATCAAATTACCAGCTCCGTTTGTAACTAAAGAGAAAACATTCAGATTTGCATTTAAGATAACAAGCCTATCTGTCTCCTCGTGTTGTGGTGTTGGTGGATTTGCACTACCTTGGAAAAAATTAATATATCTTAATTTGTCATTTAAACACTCTAACCTTTTGGCTAATATTTGCAGTTGGCTTAAGCCTTGCTGCTGTGCTGGTGTAAGAAAGCAAAGTCCTTTTCTTTCAACACATTGGGCGTTTGCTTTTACACTAGAAAGCATACCTCCCAGCATAATTACCATGAAAATTATCTTTTTACTTGTAAACATTACATTCACCGTGGTTTTCTTTAAGGTATGACAGCGCAAATAGGCGACGAATTCGACGGACTTTGTGAACAAGCACCTGTAATTGACATGTAGGTCTTGGATGTTTGGTTTTTTCGCCCGCCTGCCACAACAGAACCATATGAAGATGAAGTATTATCAACACCCCCACTAGAAACGCTGTATGCACCTTTTGCGACGTTGCTAATGCCCCCACAAACAACTGTGTAATTTCCCGATGCTTTGTTTCCCAAAGTACCCGAAATAACAGGAGTAGAGGGGAGAGGTCGTGGAACACCAGAAGTACTTCCTCCACCAGATACAACCCCTGATCGAGCTACCACTTGATTCAATCGTCCACCAGAAGTAACCCCACTTTGCCCATCAAGACGTACTTGGTTATGCGAGCCCCCTGAAGTAACGGAGTGATCAGCAATTGCACGATTACCTACAAAGTCCCCTCCCTGTGCTTTTGCTCCTCCTCCCCCAGTAGCTGTAGCATAGCTTCCCCCAGCTAAATTATTCTGCCCACCAACGACCACTGAATTTAAACCAGTTGTTTCTCCAGAAGCTCCTCCGTAAATTGAAGAATAACGCTCTTTTGTCACGTGATTTTGTCCCCCACCAATAGATGAGTAACTAGAAGTTCTATCGCATCGATGGCTTCTTCCTCCCATAACCACAGCATAATCTCCAAGGATGAGATTGCCGGCTCCTCCAAAGTGAGTGGAAAAGTTTCCTTCCGAATTTTGACCTATGAAATTGGTACGCCCACCACAAATCGAATTAGAATTTGTACCTATATCGACAGTATTCTGAAAACCTCCCGAAATTGAAGAATAAGAACCTTGAGCAAGATTTCCATCGCCTCGGGCTGAACCTGATCCGAATTGAACAGGCTCTAATCCCCCACCGCCAGAAATCGAAGAAGATAGACCCAAGGCCACGTTATTCTGCCCTCCAGACACTGAGGAAAAATCTCCACCTGCATTGCCCGAACTAGCAGCTGTAATATTGTTGCTACCTCCTGTAATGCATGAAGAAAGAGCATCAACTTTATTATTTTCTCCACCAGCAATTGTTCCCTCTACTCCTACTGAACCTATAATATTCGCTCTTCCTCCGCTTATTACAGAAAATGAATCGGATGTATTAGAGGATACAACTGGTTGAACTTGGCCTCTTGCACCACCACAAATAGCAGCGTAACGTGCAAATCCGCCAATGGTAGATAACAGCCCACCAATTGTGTTTATAAAGCCGCCAGAAATAGTTCCATAGACGTTACTATCTTTAATTTCGTTGAATTTTCCACCACTTATAACTGAAAAATCCGCAAATATTTTATTTTTTTCACCACCGGTTATCACAGATTTTATAACAGAGCCATCAGGTTCTTCTACCCTAGTACCTATTTGGTTGTTTGAACCTCCGCTAATAACACTGTTATTACTATAAATCTTATTCTCTTTACCGCCACAAATCGAACTTGCCTTCTGAGCTATAATAATATTTGAATCACCTCCACAAATAGAGTGCCCATTACCGATAATCGTTTGTTTTTCCCCTGAAAAGAAACTATTGCTCGCTTGATAATACCTGTGTCCTACAGAAGAAGAATCATCAACACTGACTCCAACAATCACATTACCTAACCCATTCGATTCACTACTTACCGAATAAACTTGCAAATTGGCATTTGCAATAAGTAAAAGTGGCACGGTTCCGTTCGAATTCTCTCCTTTTCCCACTGGATGACGCTCAATTTTTTTGACCAATGTATTCATAGATAAAACACAGTTAAGCAAACTTGCTTCTGTTGGATTCGTGAGGGAAGCTGTTGTACAAGGTTGCGCTGACACTTTAGAAGAGATCAACAACAGACCTATAACGCACACCTGGATGAAACACACAAATACCGACGTAGTTTGGCTTCTATATAAAAATGCATTTGTCTTACTCATTGAGTCTCTCCGAACGTGCAGGTAACTGGCCTTCCAAAAGTGTTTGGCCCCTCAAGAGAACGAACTTGACATCCTGGCAATCCACCTCGAACTGTACAAAAATTAGTATTGGCAGTATTTACAAATCTTCCGCCAATGATAACATCCCCAGTTCCATTGGTATTGTTAGTTCTACCTCCAATAATAGAGTCAATGAGACCCACAGCATTATTTTGAAAACCTCCCATGACAAGACTGACTAATCCACGGGCGGTATTTTCCCTACCACCTACAACAGCTGTTTGTGCTCCAGATGCTACGTTCCTTCTCCCACCTATCACCAAAGAAGCCGTTCCAGATGAAATATTACTTTCTCCCCCAACAATAAGGCAATGAAAACCGCATGTTTTATTGAACTTTCCACCTGAAATGGTTTCGTTATTTGTAGTAGCTTCAAAAGATACAAGATCTTCAGGAATTGTTTCTCTAGGTTGACAGGTTCCAACAGTATTTTTTTGTCCACCGATAATTAGAGAGCGGGGACTATAAGTGTGATTATCTCTTCCACCAGATACAACTGAAAATTTACCAACAGTAACATTACGCCTTCCACCTAATACAAGGCTTCCTTCTCCCAATGCTCTATTGTCTCGACCACCTCCAACAACAGAGTCCACCCCTCTAGCAGTATTGCTTGATCCTCCTCCAACAACAGAGAACTGACTCTGCGTATCACCTAGTATTCCCGCTGTATTTTCGCTTCCACCAAGAACACAAGAAAAACTTCCTATTGCCCTGTTTGGCTCACTATTAACGTGTGGTGCGGGTTGAACAAATGTTCTGTCTCGCAATAAAAATGAAAGTCCATGAAAATGTCTTTGAAAATTCATATAAATCGGAGACATCAACATGGACAGTTACCCTTACGGTACACTTGGTGGCCATTCCACCCAAGAGCTTTTTATCATGATCAAAACTCTGCTTGAGCGCTATCTCACTGACCGTGAGAGACATTGTGGCCCCCTCAGAAAAAATCAAAATGGTGCCAATCCCAAAATGACCGATGCCGCTGTTTTGACTGTCGTCATTGTTGGAGAACTCAAGCAGTTTCCTTCTGAAAGAGCCTGGTACCACGAGCTTTCGACCACTTTTGCTCACCTGGTTCCCGATTTGATTTCCCGTTCTCGCCTGGTTCGCCGTCGAATCGACTTGGCTCCGATACTCGAAGAGTTTCGTCGTAAGCTGATTGAATATCTCGGACTGGACGAGGGTTGCGATCGCTTTATCGACTCGAAGCCCGTGATTTTGGCTCATTACGGTCGTGCTCGAACCAATCAAAATAAGCGTTTCCGACCTCAATGGCTTCGAGACAAACACAGCAATCTGGTAGTCGAAGTAGAGCCAGGTCTGGCAGACATAGGGAAATGCCCAACAAAAGGAGAATATTACTTCGGAATGAAGTTCCACCTGATGACGACCTTTGGGGCGATTCCAACGAGTTGGGGGCTGACAGCAGCAACTA
The DNA here is from genome assembly GCA_011762755.2 of Epimenia babai. Taxonomy (NCBI): domain Eukaryota; kingdom Metazoa; phylum Mollusca; class Solenogastres; order Cavibelonia; family Epimeniidae; genus Epimenia; species Epimenia babai. The sequence goes on along the minus strand of WURV02193848.1, from coordinate 5,772 downwards.
TTGATGATCGCAAAATGGTGCTTTTTTTGATGGCGGCAGATCCCAAAGTGCAGCGAGGCGAAAGCATCCGCGCTTGGACAGACAACGGATACGAGTATGAGGCACTGAGCATCGAGGTCAGCGAACACGGACACGAGTTGCATGCCTTCCCCAAAAAAGCAAAAGCAAGCCGATGGCCCAAAGGATTGAGAAGGTTGATCCGGTCTCATCGGCAACAAATCGAAACGAAGTTTTCAGAAGGTAAACGTTTCCTTAATTTGGAAACGCCGAGAGCAGCGAGTACAGCAGGCCTTCTGTCGCAAATGGTGGCAAAAGTAACGTGCTTGACTCTGTACATGATTGCTCCTTTTTTGCCTCAAATTGTTGATGGTGTCCTGTGATACTGAACAATCGTGTCACTCGCACCACACGTTATTAGCACTACCTCCACCACTGATTAGAGAATGAACTCCAACAGCAACATTATTCCTACCTCCTGAGACAACAGAGAAAATTCCTTGTGCGATATTAGACTCACCTCCTGAAACGAGAGAAAGCCTCCCAAATGAAGGGTTTGTATTTGGGTTAATTGTCAGTGGATTTGCATTTCTACCGCCTGTAACAGTTGACAGAATACCTAACCCAGTATTATTCCTACCACCAACAACGACTGAAGACTCTCCTACTGCGCGGTTTCCCCTCCCTCCTACAACGACACCAAATGAACCCAACACTGTGTTCCCACTCTCTATCGAACTCCCTCCCCCGCAAATACTTCCGGCTATTTGCTGAGTCCCCATCGTTACATTCCGACGACCGCCGACGATCGTCGAAAAAGTCATGAGTGTTAAATTATTACTTCCCCCAATAACAGAAGATGTAAGGCCCTCTGCCCTGTTCAACTGTCCTCCGCTAACAACAGATCCCGATGAATTAGAAATGTTTTGACTGCCTCCAATAACTACTGGAGCAATAGATACCACCTCAATTTGGTTGTTATCTAACTTTCCTCGAACTTGGTTGCCCATTCCTCCACAAATACTCCCAGCAACTGACCACGTGATCGCATTACCACTAATAGCACTCGTAGAATTGCTCATCCCCCCCACAATAGAAGATGACTCTCCCTCAATTCGATTATTGACACCAGCGATAAATCCATTTGTCGAACTTTGATAAATATGGCCAGTTTGTCCAGATATCGCTCTTACACCAACAATCAGATTTCCTGTGTGCCGTGTTCCTTTCGAAGCAATCTGTAAATTTGCGTCTTGAACCACAACAGTAGGATGGATAATCGTCTGTCCTCCCGTTTGGCTCTGTGAACAAACAATAGAAACCTTTTGGAGTTTTTCATCTAAACAATCCACATATGCTTTAATTTTATCAATATTTGAAGTATGTACATTTGCAAGAACTGCGCAATCCTTCAATATCTCATTGGGATATCTAGGTATCGGTTGTGTTTGAGCAAATACTTGGAAAGGCACAACAAGAAAAAAAGGAACAGCAAAAAGAAATAGTGTTTTAGGATAGAGAAGATTCATAATATCGTTCTACTCCTATCAGTTGTATAGAAATTTTATTTTGAGATGATAATTTTATTCCTTTGATTTTAGATGTTCTCCTCCTACAATCTATCCGTGCGGATTAACCAAATCAGAACAACTGCATTCTTTGTCCATATAAGATTGATATATATCCATTAATATAAAATCTATCCCAGATTGACATCCGACATTAATGTCGGAACTGAATACTCATTCACCTTTATGAACGACAGAGTTTATAGAGATTCGGATTCTAACTTGACAATGTTAGATTCAAATGTTCATCAGGTAAAGTTCGTTCTATGGGCTTGAATTTGAATCACATACCCCCTCTTTACGTCGTTGGATACGGACTCTGCAGGCTGTCGAGAGGCTGCGTTTGACCAAATGTTGAATCACCAAAGTCTGAGCCTCGCTTGGTGATAGTTGCTTCAGAGGCATCACCGCCCTTAGCAATTCTCTGATGTTTGCCATCGAAAGTAACGGTAGTTGCTCGACTCCAAACTCTTTCATCAGCGTTTCATCTTGTGGCCACTTCTTCGACCAATTCAACTTCAAGCAAGCCACAAACCACAATGTGAGTGCGCATAGCGCCGTGTGATGACACCAGGCTTTGTATTTTTGAGCTTCAAGTTCATCCCAACCTGCTTCGCTCTTCGCTTTTTGATAATCATGCTCCACAAAATACCGTGCTGCCCGCAAGAATGCCATTTTCTCCAAATTCTTCCTCTTCGTTTCATTACACATCGAATATTTGTATGTTCCATCAGGTTGTTTCCAGATGAAGAGCCACTCCCTTCTTGAGTCTCCCTTGTGGATTGTCCAGACCCTCTTTGCAGCGCACTCATAGACCAGTTGACCCCGTTCTGTATGACGCACAAAAATATGGTGCCAATCGAGGCTTGAACTCTCAGCCACACTTTTGATGGAGTGACTTTCTTCTTGGGCTCGCTTCACAGATGGTTTTCGCCCTCGGTGGCCTCCCTTCTTCTTTGGGACCGAAAGAGTTGGCTTGCGAAAAAAAACCTGCCTGGCTCCGATTGTGTCAGCCATATAGATGAGCCCTCTATCATGAAGTTCTTGTCGGAAAGAGCGGCTTTTTCCGTAATGAGCATCGCAACTCACGCTGGAGAATGGTAGTTGCCTTTCTCTTGCTCGCTCTATCATCTTCATAGCCAGTTCAGTTTTCTTCTCAAAGGCCCGCTCTCTAGGGATTTGGCATTTATTGTGTCGTTTTTTGCTCTCAGGAGTAAACCAGGATTCGGGCAAAAAAAGCTCAGCATCGACCATTGTAGAAAACCTTTTAGGATGATGATAGTAACTGAGCGAAACTCCAACGACTCCTTGCTCAATTTTGCCAAGACGGCCAATGTATTGTTTGGAGGCACCAGCTCTTTCGTTTCCATCACAGTCATCCCCGCTGTCATCAAGAAGAAGACATCCGCCGTGAAGTTCATGCTCTGCAGCTAACTCAGATTGAATTTGAGAAAAGATGGATTGGCTTTGCCAGGGTGAGTCAGACATGAAGTGTTGCAAGGCCTGGCCATCGTGTTCAACGCCTAATACACGCCTTTCGATATTTGCAAAATTACGTTGCTCATGAAGTAACATAAGGCCTTTGATATAGGTTAAAGCATGGTGACTGCTTTGACGTGTTTTTGTCCGAAAACACGGAGAGAAACGTTTCCAAAAAATCAAAAGTTCGGACGAAAGAGAGTCGATAGCCTCTTGGGGAAGCCCCCATCGATTGGGGTGATATACGCTGAGTTTTGGGTTATTGTGTGTCATTGGTACGGTCGATCCTTGGTTTTAGATATTGTTGGATCTGAGCGTACCGCTCTTTTTTCTTTTATAGAAGCATCTGTTCAGCGATGGCTCCTAAAAGCTGGACAAAATAACGACTTGGAGTCTAATCTAACATTGTCAAGCTAATGTTGATCTAATTATTTATTATAACGGCTTTCATTGAAAGATCTGAGAAAAATTTCTTCAGTGAATGTAAAAATATAATGTAAAAATATACCATAAAAATAATAATAAATTTATGAATCTTAGAGATATAAGTTAGATATATAAAAGAATGCAAGCTTTGGATATGGAGAAAATTTCTTTTCCAGTGGAGACTCCAACTTAGTTTTAAATCCCAAAAAAGAATCCAGGAGAAAAGAAGAAGTGATCCATATATGATCACTTTTTGATGTAGATCATCAGACTTTAATGTCGTTCTAGTAGGCCCTAGACCTGATAAATTCAGATAAAAGTATAAAAATCCACTATCAAATCTCTCATTCGAACAACGGTTCCCATCTCGGCATTACCCCAATAAACCGATAAAGCAGCTCCTTTGCTACCTGATAAAACTCGCTAATCTGACGTACTAGCTCATCATTCCAGCCATTGTGCTCTCCATAATCACAAAGCCCCAATCGCACTTTGGCCAGAGGCGGAATCAAAGCTCCTTCCTCCTTCGTCAGTGGGGCCCACGGAGGGTGATTGACTGTCTTGGGTTCGTGGGACAGTGGTATGGGGGATGATAGCTGACATGGAGGTTCATTTTCCAACGATTTTTCATGTATTTGAGGATGAACAGGGTCGTTTGAATTGTCTGTACCTGGCTGACCCTTATTAAACTTAAAGATATTAAGCTGATAGCCAGGTACAGACGATTCAATCGAATTTGAAACCTCTTCATGACCTTGCTGCTCTAAGATTTCTTCGATTTCCCTGTCACGCTTTTCTGCCACCAAAATGTCACGTACGAAGTAAGCCCACTTCTGACTGACCATCCCTTCTCCTTCCGCCAAAAATATCCTCAATTCACGAATGGTCGGCTGTCGCTTCAATGCTTCCAAGTACCGGCGGGCTTCCGGCAGTTTTTGTTGGAAGCGTTCAAGTGCTTCGGCTTGCATTTGCTCGTTTTGAGCCTTCATCACCTCATTCAGTTGTTGGGCATCACCAAACATCTCTTCCGGAGTCAAACCCAGTTCCAGTTTTTCGTTCAATTCCGATCGGGTCCAAATTTCGACAGGCACTTCCCACGGCAAGCCATCTAGCGGTTCGCCACTGAACAGTAAAATCATGGCCTCGAAGTTGCGAGGGCGGGCCGCTCCCTGAACGGCTCCGGCAGTATGACGATGGCGGCGGATGTATTCGACCAGTGGATCGTCGCTGGTGTGCATCTCGCGGCTCATCGGTCGCCATGAGTCGGTATAATGGCGAGTGGCTGAAAAGCCACCGGGAACAAATAGATCCGGTGCGGGTTTCTTCATCACCTTAGCCAATTCACGCAGTTGCCACACATTGTTTTCCAGTTCAGATAAAGGCAGAGCATAATGGCCAATTAAACCCATCACCGGCACGTTGCTAAAGCAATTCAGACCGCGCTCTGAAAATCCCCACCAGCCATCCTGAGCCATGTGATCGTCTTCTTCGCCTTCCTTATTTTTAAAGCCCAATACGATACCGCACTGATCGTGGATGTGCTCAGTGAGGGCGCGGATCAGGGGCTTTTGGTTTTTTACCTGTTCCCGATCCCAAAGCACATCCGGCACTTGGACGATGCGGGGAAAGCGACGCTGCATCACAGGGGCTTCAAATTGCATCTCGACCAGATGAGCAAACCATCGAAGCATGGGTTCGTCAGGGGTGGCATCGAGGTTCAGAATCGTCATATATTTAAGGCGTTTGATCAATTCATTGGCTGGTTGAAGGTAAGCCAGTTGCCGGTTTTCAGGCTCCTTTTCCAGTCGAATGGCACCGCCTTTTGCCAGCCACAAGGATAAACCGTTGACGGCTTTGAGGGGGAGCTGCTCTCCTTCGATTGGCTGCTCGCAAGTCACTTCTTTTATCGAGGCGACGCTCTGAGACAGCCCTTGCAGATGCTTTGAAATGAAAGGGGTGATGGTTTCGGATTCAAGCAGCAGTAAAAGGGCATTGATCCACTCGGTTAATAATTGGTTTCCAGCTGTGGGAGCAAGCAGATCCGGGTGATTTTTCCATTGCTCGATGTCACACTGGCTAATACGTCGCTCGCGGGTCAGACAAGTGATGAACTCTGGGCAGTCGTCGATAATGAGCTGCAAATACTCCTCACCGAACAAATCCTTGGTTTCTTCATCGGGTAACATTTTCAGCAGATCGGGATTGGCCGCCAACGACTGCGGCACCAACAGCAGATATTCCGGCTTTTCATTGACGGTTTTGATCCGTTGCTTCCAATAAGGGCACAGTGAGTTTTCTTCTA